>FXXK01000324.1:1962-41383 GCA_900184695.1 Betula pendula
AGAACTCACCCACAAAACCAACAGACAAAGCTGACCCACATCCCCATTTCGTTCGTAAGAATAAGAAGGAAAAAAAAATTACATGTAAAAAAAAAGAAGCAAACCTTCGAGTACGGATCGGATATGGAGGAAGAAGAACGGACTTCACTGTACGGCTTGGCTCAGCTCCGGCTGATTTCCGTCGGCTGTGGAGGAAGAACAAGCGAGAGAGATGGCGATAAGAAGAAAAAAAAAATTTAATCAGAAAAAAATAAAAATAAAAATGAAACCTTCTTTGGATCGGACGGCCGGCTCCGTCGGCTGTGACTGTGGGCAAGGGAGGAAGATGAATCTGCAAGAGAGAGAGAGAGACCTGTGCGTGGAGGCGGAACAGTGCGGGAGGCGGATTTGTGCGGGGAGGCGGAACAGTGCGGGAGGAGGCGGCACTTGGTGGGCGGCGGCACTGTCTGTCGGTGGCTGGAGCTCCTTCGCGGTGGCCGGTGGTGGGTGGAAGAGGGGGGGAGGGAAATCGTTTGGGGGAGAGAGAGAGAGTTGCGGGGGAAATGAAAAAATGAAAATGAAATCGCAGGTGTTCTGTTTTCATCCCCATTTTTGAATTTTTTTTTTTTTTTTTTTTTAAATCTGAGTGGGACGACGTGGCCTTTGGCCACGTCATCCCAGAGGGATGCTGGAGGGACACGGGAATGACCTCCAGCATTCCTCCTATTAGATATAGCCGGCCACCAATGCCAATCTCTTCCTCTAATCATGACAGTTGACAGCTTTAGCATCATGTAGGGTAAATGTCTTTTAAATATTTTGTGATATGACCCAGCAAGGAAGCAACTAACTCGCCCGCAAAAATGAAAACCCAATTGTTGGAAAATAGACGTGTAAACATTTTAGTCTAACAAATAGCTAAAAAATTAAAGGATAGTAATGAGTGAAGTGGCGGTACTGCCAAAAAAGGCGATGACAAGATTGCTTAAATTAAATTTTTTTCCCATGTAAAAAGTTAACCAGGGTTTTTTAGACGTACCTCAGTGAGCAACTACAAACAAAATTGAAAGTTTAAAATTTTAAAACACTTCATTTTCTCATTCATCTCCACGCATCACAAAGAAAAGGTACGTATGACCTTTAAGTGTTTCTTTTTACCATGCCGTCCTCTACGAATTTCTTTTATTTTTTTGTTTTGTTTTTTCTATTTGTTTCTAAAGACTTTTTGAATCGTTTTGGCACATACATCGTAAGCTTTGAACTTTGAACATTTTTGTTATCTAGTCTCTAGGTATGAAATAATTTAAGCTTTTGTCATCGGTCTCTTTCTCTACAATTTTTTTTTTTTTCTTTTTTCTTTTTAAAGTTTGTTTTTGCACACTCCACCCTCCAGTTCACTTTTTATAAAAAAAAAAAAATGTAATTAATTTTTTGCACATGTTTAAGAACTTGGTGAATATAATTTTTGTGATACATATATATATATTGTGTGAAAAAAATACTTAATTTCGGTTGTAAATGATGTTTATCATATTTTAAAGTTTGGAACTTCACTTACATTAATAATAAATATTTGGTTCCGTCACAATGCACGGCACACATTTAAATTTCATAGATATATATTGTTATTCAATAACTTATATATATATGGTACTTATGTTTACATAACCTTTTTTTATTAATATATACAATGAAGCTAACGAGTTGAATCAAATTTTATACGAGCTTGTTTATGAACAATAACCGAGTAGAGCCAAGTTTTATACGAGCTTGTATTGTTTAATAATCAAGCATATTTTTGTGTTCATGAAAGGCGTCTCATTTAATAATTGAGTCGAACTTGAACCTGTTCGCGAGTAGCAGTGTTCATTTAAACCCTTAAATATGGACACAAATTTTTTTCAAACCATGCAGTTTGGAGATTTTTTTTTTCAATTCACTCTAATTAATGCCAAGTGTATATTTCTAACATGTGAGAGATACATGTTTTCTTTAACATTTTAACAGCCATTAATTCCATTCTACTAACTTTTAAGTATCAAAATATTAAGTTTTGAGAAACCTAAATATATTAAAATGACACTTATTATTTATTAAAGTAGGTCGGATGAAATTTTCGACTAACTACCCCTTAGATATATACTCTAGGGTACATGCCTAAAAAAATCAAGGCCAGAAAGTNGTCAAAAGGGTTCGTTGGGGCTGAATATGGCGAGACCACTTTGACACCTAAGTCAATTGATGGGATGAGAGAGACTTTTAGCCGAATCTTAATAAATGTACCTAAGTGAGTGCCATCTCCTTCTATATATACGTCGTCGTCGTCGTCACTTGTCCTTCGCCTCTAGGGATTTTAGGGACTCCCATCAATACTTTGTTATGGACATGGCTGGAAATTATTTCCCTAGGTATGTTGCGTAGCATGGACAGATGGTTAGCTGAGCTTGCAGAATTGAGGATCAGCTGTTGGACAATACATCTTAGTAGGAGTGCGATCGGATCCTTGTTAATTGTTTTGGGTTATGGGCCGTCGGCCCTATTGACTGTTTGGGCTATGAATTGTAGAGCCTGTTGGGTCCTTTATTGGGTGACCATCATAAGCCCGTCAATAACCAAGCCCTCAAGATAGAGACAATTTGCATCACAACAAAATCATAATTTGAATCGGGAAGGATAGTACGACTGATTGAGTGCCTTGGCTTCCAAGTTGTGTGTAAATTTAGCAAAACTAATATAATTAAAGCGTTCTGAAACTGGCCAGCGATGTTGGAGGTTTTTAAAGAGTATGGTTGCTGGTCATTACTTGCCATAACGCAAAAGAGAGTGCAAGCACAGGGGCTGTCCCCCCTCCCTTTTGGCCCTTTTGGCCCTTTTAGCTGTTGATAATGTGATAGTGCAATGGGGTCTATCCCATTACTACAAAAGCTTTACACCAAACCAACTTTACCAAGGTCAGAATATACAGGGCCCTACTAAAGCTTTACCCATGTCATGTAGTTTCTTCTAGGTGCATTCTTCTAAAGCCTAACAAAGATGGAGACTGCTCACACATTCAACCTACGCTGCCCCAATTTCTCAAGTCTTTTTCATAAACTAAAAGGGCCAATTGCTCTGATAATGAGCCTGAGAACCTTTAATAATTGAAGGTGGTTACCACCCCCCTCCTTTCATTCACTCACTTTTTTTTTTTTCTGTTATGGCATACACATGGGTCAATAGGTCTTACATGTTGGACATCTCAATGCCTTCTCCTTGAGCATATATATCTTCCTACCCCAAACATTTTTTGTTCTTAAATTTCATAATGGAGAAGTGGATTATACACTAAACTTACAATAAAATATTGGTTAGGTTAAATTAAGAAATTATTTGCAACATTCCCAACAAATACAAATGTTTGCAATTAACACCTTAATTTGTGATAGGTTAGGTTTAAAGCTCAAAGAAAAAGTCTTGACTCCATCTAATTATACCAACTTTGTAGATCAACTTTGTGAAAAATTATAGCTTGATGAGATCGACTTTAATTATTTTTCTGTTAATTAACACCTTAAAACTACCGCTTAATTTGCGATGTCCCAAGTTTTAAAAAGTTGTAACTAACCCGCCAAACAACTTAACCCTTTTATTTAGCCTCTCCTATTAGAACTTTCTATTAAATTTTATGAAAAATTAGACAAAAGATAATAATACCCCCCCCCCCCCCCAAAAAAAAGAAAAATCCTTTGTGGGAGGAGATCCACAACCTCTCCATGACTACATGGCCAAAGACCCTCCTCTAGATCTACGGCTCCTCCAAGCTCACGGTCAGGCTATAGGTCTCCTCCAAACTCATGGTCAATCTGTATGTCTCCTCCAAACTTGCTGCCAAGCCATGGGTCTTCTCCAGGCCTGCAGCCAGAGACCCACAATCGTATTCGTGGGTCTCTCGAACTTGGAAATGGTCTCCGTGTCTAGGGTAGTTCTTACAAAAAAAAATTAAAAAAAAAAAAAAAATCTAATAGCACAATTGTATTTTTCACACAAATTATAAGAGTATATTTGACATTTTACCTATCGTCTATCGGATTTAACACAAAATCGTAACAATAAGGAGCTAAGTAAAAAGATTAGGTGGTTTGAAGGGTTAATTGTAACTTTTTAAAATAAGAGAAAACATTGCAAAGTGCTTAGTAATTTAAAGAGTAAGTGTAATTTTTTTTTTTTTTTTTTTTTTTTGAGAGAGAGAGTTACCCGAAACTAGGTCAATAGCCCAACAATTTTCGACAATATATATTTTTTTTATGCACTAGTAAGAGTCTAAGACCCTAAGACTGAAAAGATTGCATAGCCAACAAAGTAGTCTAAGCACTAATGAAAATAAAATCAATCAGCCCATCAACAATTCTTCCACTCAATTTTATTTATTTATTTAGTTTTAGTGGATGGTAACTTAACATTGTCATTGTCAGTCTATCTTGCCCCTCCAAAATCCCACCTCTCCCTGGGCCTTGAGTTGAATTAAGGTTTCTCCTTTCTAATTATTAAAAGCAAAAACAAATCCCTTTCTTAAGAGGCTGTCGTATTAAGAAGTTTGTTGTTGGGTTGCAATTTCCCAACCCTGTCATAAAACAATATGGGGTTTGATTAATACATAAATGATATATGCAACTTGAAACCTAAGAAATGCTTATGGTTTGAAGTTAAAGCGTCCATGTATTAAAGGTTGCACCTTTTAGTTTTGCAGTTTGAGCTTGCTGTCATCAATTTGGTTAGTTGACCGCTCAATTCATTCATTATTACTTATTAGCCTCACCTTCATTATCAAATTAAATTAATTTGATAAGTTTTTGCTACTTTTCGTTTCCTTCAGATTTCACCCAAAAGATGTACAAAAATACAGAATATAAAAAAAAAATAAAAATAAAAATAAAGTTTGGCTGATCAAGACTATTTAGCCATTTTTAGATGTTTATAACCATAATATAAATTGGATGCTTAATATATAAGAAAGGATCATTGTCCATTTGTCACGATCAATGAATAGTCTAAGTGTAAATGCTTGTTGAGAAGAGTGTAAATATAGAATAGATAATTAAATATAGCAATAAAATTGTAGTCTTCCAATGCTGTCATCATTACTTCTTCAGATTTATCATCATTATCTTAATTATTATAATATTATAGTTTCTTAATTTTTATATGTGTCCATCCAAATAATATAATTTTAAATTGATAGGTTTAAAATTGCCATCAGTTTGAATTTTGTTGTTTTGAAAATTCTAAAAAATTTTCAAAATCTTCATCCATACAATTTGAAAGATTAAATTTAAGGAAAAATATAATAATTTACCTATGTGGTTAACCTAAATTATAAATTACTTCTTATGGTATAAAAAAAAATTCAAAGGTCTATGTGATTGGCCAAAATAATAAATTACTTCCTAACACAAATTTCTGTCAATCATTTTAACAAAAACTGTTAATTTGTCCCGTTAATCATTTTAATAATAATGCGCTATCTTATTGGTTTGATATGACAGACTAATAATTTTTGTTAAAATGATTGACGAAAATTTACTTCATGGAATAATTTGTTATTTTTATCAACCACAAAAACCTTTAAATTTTTTCTTATATCACACATAATAATCTATAATTTAGGCTAAGACTAATTTTACTTTTTTTTTCCCTTAAATTTAACCCGGTATGTCTTGGGAAATAGTGTAACTTAGAGAAGAGAAAGGTCTTCAAATGGGAACCATCCAAAACTAAAATTAAAATGGAGAACAATCCAAAACTTCTGCAATTGATTTTACATTGCTGCATCGTTAGACTCTCATTCACGATGGTACTGGTCCTGCTTGGTCTGAAACTTTCTTAGATACACCATACCTAATATGGTAAATAATATTAAAAAAATGTTAAAATATTTATCGAAATTCTTATTTCATATTTTTAAATATCATCAGTACCATTGGATGGATGTATCCCAATGGTAATGATGATAATAGCATTTAGAAGAATGAATCCATAAATCTACATAAATTCATAAATCTAATAATGATAATAGCATTTAGAATAATAGAAAAATAATTTTGGTAAATATTATAACATTTCCCATAATATTGGATCTAACCCATCAATGTTTGACACTAATTTTGACCAAAAGCTGTTTTTATTTTTTTCTTTAGCACCCATTTTGGTTGATAGGAATGACAATTCGTTTTCATTCGTTGGAGTTCACAACTTCAAGATATAGGCATAAAATTATTAGGCTCGTTTGGTTTTTTTTTTTTTACTTTTTAAAAAAAAAAAAAAAAATTGTTGACTTTACGAATATCAAGGAGAAAAAAAAATAAAATTAATTTTGGATGGTTTATAAAATATATTTAACCAGGTGAATATATTTGAAAAAAAATAAAATTTAAAATGAATAATTAGTTGTATTTAAATTCTATAAGTAAAAACTAAAGAAAATAAAATTTGGGTGGTTTTCGAACCACCATAAGGGTGGCTAAGTCACCTTTGAAACGGTTTATGGTGGTTGAGCTACTCCTGAAAATTGCTTGGCCACCCCAAAAATTGCTCAGGGGTAGCTCGACCACCCCCATTAATGTCGCGGGTAATTCAGCCACACTGCTAAGTTTAATATTTTTTTTTCTCTTATATATATATATATATATTATTATTTTTAGTTTGATTTAATAATTTTAATTTTTTTTTTTAAAAAGTTGAATTTTGAAAAAGTATCGAACTAAATTGAATTAAATGATATTCCCAAACATACCCTATGAGCAATCTAAAACTTGATTTATTTAATTAATTAACGGATCAAATTTCTTAATTTTATCTCGTAAATTTTATATCGAATTTACGAGTTGTATTAAAAATTGTATACAAATTCAGATTTGGGATCCCTCCTCCGCCCCCCCCCCCTTCCTTATCCTCCCTCCACTTCTCATTGTTTCGTTTTGTCTTTAATTTTAGTTTTCTCAGCACAACAAGTTTTGTCAATGTCTTCTTCATCATTTATGGCCTGATTTTACATCCTCCGTAATTCATGACCTCGGATATGCTCTTTTGAGGGTTTGGTTTCTCAAAACTAGATCGTGAACTTTTAGAGAATTTCTCTCCTCACGCGCTCCTCCACCGTGTTTCGAGATTTCTTTGCTTTTACTCCCATGCTGGCCAACCTTCATCCGCTTTCAGTCAGTGAATTTACTTGGTGCTGTTTGTTTTTATTATTTTAATTTGATTATATTACTATTTATCTCTTGCCTTCGGGTTGATGGAGAGCTTTTAGATAGAAGTAGTTTTAATAATATTAGCATGAATTGGGCTACCTATATCTTCAAATTTGTTTACTTGTTGCACATCTTATCTATAATCAGAATTGTACATAGATATACGGAAGATTAAGTTATAGATATTTGTTTGTTTTTATCTATGACTTGTAAGTTCATAGTCTTAGACTATAATTATCGAATATTATAACTTATTGTCGAAACTTTTAATTATATAAAGTTTTGCTCAAAAATTGTTATTAATCAAAAGTGTAAATTCACATTAAAAAAAGAAAAGTTGTATACGTTATTTACTTATTTATTTATTTTTTCTATTCAATTGTATACCTTACTTAGTGGTGCAGAATCATGCCACCTCTTGAAATCTATTGTTTGATCCAATCAATTGTCAGGTCTCATTCATTCTTTTTTTCTGCACGGTGGTGCATATCTACATTGTCATATCAATGAACCCTATGGCTATGTATGATCCTGAAAAGAGTTTGACCACACAATCAAAGCAATTAATTTAGAAAAAATCAAACAAATATGGCTGAAAAAGTCCCCTGTGCTACACATGATTGATTCAATCAAATTGTATACAACAGGACACACAGATCATTCTATGTGGGGGCATAGCATGTGGGTTTTTGATTTAGATTAATTTTCTGAAGAGGGCCCTCTGTGTTTGACCATATTTAAGTGAGGAGGTTGGCAGGGAAACAATAGGCATATTTTGGTATACCATTACTATTACCAGCTGTTACTACATCTAATCTTCCTTTTTCTTCCATTCATGATCAAGATTGATGGTGATGATCAAAGGAAGGTATTATTCATGATAAAGCTGGTATTGTCTTTGATAATTTCTCTCTAATACAATAGTAAAGAAAACAATATTATGCATGTATGTTAATAAATAATTCCCGCATATTATTATATTTGCTCACCATATATATGATCTACTGGTCCGTGGCATCCCATGTGGTAGTTAGATATGACGCCGACCATCAAATCTATTGCAATTATATATATTTTTTTATTAAAAGTTGATGTCATGTCAGTTCATAAGCTCTTTTAATTTTTAAGGCTAAGAAAGTGCAGATCAAAGTGAGAGGCTATTCCTTATGGTCAAAAAAATAAAAAAACAAAAATTTAAGTTATTAACATCTCGAATCTAGTTTGTTTGGTATAAATTTACTCATTAATCAGCAAAAATTGAAGTCATAAATTATTTTTTAATTGTTAACATATTTTTGTCTAAATTTATAACAGTATAATTTTATAACTTTGTACCAAGTTTATCTGCGTTTTATGCTTTAAATTTATTATTAATGAAATAAGATAGATTCACATTAAAAAAAAAAAAAGCTCATACATAAAATGCAACTTAAAGATTTAGTTGAGATAAGATAAATATGAGAATTGACATATATAATTAGTCTTGTTTTAATTATTTTGGTTTTAATCTAATATTTTTTTACCCAATAAAAAATAAGGGAATTAAAGGCTTATGATCGGCGGGTGTAAGCTGAGGAATGATGGGACCAAACAACTGATTCTGATCCGCTCAATACGACAATCAGAGAGAGACATAGATAGAGACAGTATCAGTGCATTACACCTTAAGCAGCGAGGATTTGCCGGCCTTCTTTTCAAACGTTTGAACTTTGTTGGCGTGCGGACCGTGATCACATGCTCACTCCCACGTGCCCAATCCTTATCCATCGCGCTTTGATTTTTAAACGGCTTCAAAAAACACTTTTGACTCCCTCCAGCCGGCTCCCGGGCTTTTGCTAGTCTCAACTTGAATTTTAATAGAGAATGAACTAAATTTGGCCTGCCCTTATTATTTTGGTAGCTAAACTCACCTGAATCACCCCTTTGACCTCTCAAGATGATGACCCAACTAATAAAAATGAAAAGGTGTAAAAAGCTCTTCCATGAAAGCACCCATGATTTGTTTTTCTCTTTTTAGGTCAATTACCTTCTACCGCTTTAGACTATTACTCATATATATATATATATATATATAGTATATATTATATATATATATATATATAATTATGAAAAGCTATATTTAATTTTTTTTTTATTATTTAATTTTTTAAAATTATTATTAAATCTGTGGTTCTCATATGTTAATACATATAAGAATTACAAATCTAATAATAATTTTTAAAAATAAAAGAATAAAAAAATAATATCAATAAATACTGTAGTATTTTTTTTTATATATTATCCCACAAACTATTATATGTCATACCAACCTCTTTCAATTACTAATTGTTGGAAAATTATAATCATTTGATTTTTTTATTTTTTTTTGACAATAGTTGATCTAATGACTATTAAAGCCTACCACGTTAACTTTATTGGTATTTATATAATGTTTGGATGGTATTTAGCATGTCTAAAAGTAATTACCTTCATTCGTTTTTGTATTTTCTTGTTGTGGGTATGTAGATGTACTGTTGAGTACATAATGAATGGCAGATCATGATACTAAATAATTAATAAAGATCATAACAACAAATTTAAGTTTTAAGCAAATGATTAATCATTTCAAATACAAAGGAACTGTACTCCATAATTAAAAAGCATATAATTTTATGTTTTATGAATCATTTAATTTCAATAGAGTTTAAAAAATACAGAACAAATAAAAAAAAAACAAAAGTAGAACATGTCAAAATTGGTTTATAAATTGAGTAATGTTACGTATTATCATTTATTATTTTTTTTATTTTTAAAATTGATTTGGTTTTAAAATTACTATTAAATTTAAATTCAATAATAATCAATTTTAAGTTTAATAATAATTTTAATATTAATTAATTTTAAAAAATGAAATAAAAAGACATTACGTAACATTATTCTTATGAATCAGACAACTCATGCTAAGTTTAGTCATAAATGTGTCCAGACCGAATTGATTTTTTCCCAAATTTATATTTCGTTTGTCTTTTTATAGATGAAAAATTAACATTCTCTTGTCACGGGGACTCACGAGTCCCAATCATTGCTTTGTGCATTACACTTTCACACCTTTCACATATATATATATATATATATATATATATATATATATATTTTTTTTTTTTAATGTTGGAGGGAAATGGTAGCGCATAAATTCAAGGACAATGTGTGTTTTTTTTTTTTTTTTAAACTGGACTAAATCTATTTAACTAATATATATTTTTAGGATATACATTTAAAAATATACGTGAAATTAGATATTTTATTAAAAAATGACATAAATTAGTTACAAAATGTTTGTAGTTAATTTTTACAAATCAGTATAATAAAGTAACATGTATTTTTCAAGCGTAGATGTTATTAAAAAAAAAAAGTGAGAAGCACATGTAATTAAAAAAAATATGTTATTCTCACATGTTAAAAGACACATGTTATTTTATTAGACTGATTTGTAAAAATTAACTACAAATCCGTGTGTAGCTAATTTATGTCATTAAAAATATATATGACTCTAAAACACATGTTATTTAGTAGTATATGTCCGAGAAATTTTTTGTTTTTTGTTATGTAATCAAATGAGAAAATTGATACAAAGGAGGATATTTTTCTTTAGCGAAAACCTTGTTCAAAATTTAATGATATATTTTTTATCCCCTTACAAGTCGGTGGCTTATTTTATTAATGCCTTGTAGATGCTTAGTTGTTTTTAAAGTATTTTGATGTGATATAAATATAAAAATAATTTTGAGTGTTTTATATTTTAATTAATTTATTAATATTTTTATTTTAAAAAGAAAAAAAAATGTTATGAAACAAACTTACTAATTTTGTATACCTCCACCATTTAAAAATAAAAAATAAAAAAACGACGAGGCCAATATCGTCAAAAAGCCCAATTTTCCATTGCGCTAGAATTGAAATATCTTCTTTTAATTCGGTTGGTCCGCAAAAACCTCGAAATTTGAATGCCTCACAAATAAAAATAAATTAATTTGAAGTTAAACAAAAACAATTCAAAAACCAAAATGCAGGTTCTTACAAGCATATGTGTGAACAGAGAAAAAAGCAAAGCAGAAAAAAGCTGCATACTTTCCACCCGCCTCGGATTTTCGTTCATTTTCTCTCGCTCACTTTCTCGGAATCCAAACATCCCTCTGTCAGACTCACTGTGACCATCTTGATTTTACTTCACAATTCTCTCCGCATGCTTTGAAGATTTCACCTTGAGAAGCTTTTCATTTCCACGTTCTTCGTCAAATCTCTTTTGGAGTTCACATTTTTCTTAACTTTTCAAGTTCCGAGAAGTTCTCTCTGGGTTTCTTTTGGTGGTCGATCGGAGTTCTACTCTGCTTTGAGTGAAAATCTGAAGTGGTTTTGAGTTCCTCTCCGAGGTAAGTAAAAGATCGTTCTAAGTCTCAGAATTTGTGTTCTTTTAAGTTGAACTCTCTGTTTGGCTGCTGAAAAATGAAGGAAAAGCAAAGAACTTGACTATCTGGGTTCTTTGAGTTGTTTTTGTTTTTGGTAATAGTTCTAATTTTAACTCCTAGCTTGGCTGCTGAGAAAAATGAAGGACAAGATAGGAAACTTAGAATCTGGGTTTTACGGTTATTTTTTTTTTGGTTTTGATTTTTTAATTTGAAGAATTCGTTGCCTTGGAGAGACCTTTTTTTTGGGTCCCTAGATAATGAAAATTTTGTAATTTACAATGTCAAGTTTCTTCTTAACTCAAAAGTTATTTCTTTGATTTTCCAGTAGTTCTCAGCAACCAAACAGTGCATCAAGGTGCAAGATCTGTTAGTGTAGAAGTGCATTGTCAAATAATTCGAAGTTTAATTATTAGGTTCAATTGTCAAAAGAGTTAAAAAATAAGGGTCAGATCGAGGATTCCTAGAATGTTTGATTGTATCAACCACTTCAAAGTGGTTGGACTCCTAAATTTGGTGAAATCATATCGCCAGCGACTCGTATGGGTTTGAAGATAATTGAAAATTTTACCAACTTTTGGGATTTGGAACATGTCAATGGTGACTGATAAGTAAAGAGCACTACAGTCTGTATCTTAAACGATGGTCCCCGCCATTAAGTTCATCGGATAAGTCATTGAGTGGGACCTTGTTAAAGTTTTATTTGCCTTTTTGGTTTTAAAGTAAGCTTTTTTATCTTAATTTTTATCCCATTGCTTCTGCCAATACTCTCAAAATCTGAGTTTTTGGGTTGGAACACATTTCAGGTAGATGTCGCAGAATTCTCAGGTCCTGCCTTCTTTCCAGTCGATCAAATCGATGCCTGGGGATTTTAGGTTCACGGGTTCCCCGGCTTCTGATTGTCTTGAAAAATCAGATGATGGGAATTTGGAAAATATTTATGTGATCTCGTCGAGTATTCCTGAAAATGGTAATTTAAGGCATGGGGTTGTTGAGGGAGTTGAGGGCACTGTTGGCTGCATGGGTCAGGTCATTGAGGATTCACCATATAGTGGGAATGCAATATCAGTTGAAGACAGGCCCTCGATTGTTGATGAAGAATTGGATTCAGTGGTTTCGCATTTGTCTTCAATCTCGGTATCACGTAGTGAATGTAGGTGGGATGACACCACCTCCTACACTGCAAAGAAGGTATTTTGTGGCTTCTGGCTAAAATTTTATTTTCCTGCTGAGCTTTGATATCTTTCAGATATACATGGTATCATTTGATTTTCTAAAAGGATGTTAGAGAAGTCCTTGTTATCTTGGTTGACTCCATTGCAAATTTTGCATTTTTGTACTTTCTCTAGCTTGCATCTATTGTGTTATACAGTACATTTTTCATAACTATGTATTTATGAATTATTACACACGTCTACAATAGGGGGCATTTGACATGCTAAACTGGGTGAACAACTGAAATGTAAAAGAGAATGAGATGCACTTGAGGCTCACAAAGTAATGATGTTGCTGTTTTTTTTTTTTTTAATTGGTTTGAGAACAGAAGCTTTAGGGCAAGTAAGTGTTCTGTATTTGAAGTAGGACTTTAGAATTTTGAAGGTAGGAAGCAACACGAATATTATCACCTGTCTAGTTGCTATTTTATTTACTTATCAAAAAAAATATTATCACCTGTTGAGAAGATCAAATGGCTACTCAGCCATTAGTAGTTAGCAACTGTTGGCTTGTTGGGGAACTTGAAGAAATCTATTTGATGCGGGACAAACATTGATCACAACAATACACAGTGAAATTAAGGCAAAGAGAGAAGAAAGAAGCTAGGAGAAAGAGGGGAGAGAAAGAAGAAGAAGCTAAGAGAAGAGGAAGCCGGAAAAGAGAGAGCGAAGAGAGAAGCTAGGGAGAAGAGAGAGAAAGAAGAGAGGGAGAGAAGGAGAGAGAATCAATTTATCATAATTTTATTCCATTAAAGTATGCCTCCATTGAATACAAATTACATTTAATAGACTCACTGGCTAAACCCTACGGCAACGCACATTTATTGACTTACCTAACCTAATTTAGGGCCATTCCCATTTATTAAATTGCTTAAAATACTGGGGGACAATCACCTATTTATTTAATTACCAAAACTTTAGGTCAACACTTAATACCATTGACTCTTGAAAATTAAATAAAAAATATATATATTTTCTTTATGAATAAGTCATAGATAATCAAAATAAAATATAAAATTAAATACTAATAACTTGCTCCGCATCACTATTTATATATACGTATAACATATATACATAGATACATATATTTGTATAAAGTGATGTAGAAATAGCAGTAACAAAAGTTTATTTCCACCCTACATTCAATCATATCTTAACTCTGGCTTGAGGGAGCGTTGGGGATTAGGAATCTTTTTGAGGTTCAATCATGTTCTCTTGGGTAAATGGCTTTGGTGTTATGGGATTGAGAGAGGCTTGTGGAGAGTGGTGGTTGACTCTAAACATGGAAATTCTTGGGGAGGGTGGTGTTGTCGTGAGCATGTTGGGGTGTATGAGGTGGGTTTATGAAAAAATATTAGGGGGGTTGTGGGAAGTTATGTAGTCACACCATATTTGAAGTGGGTGATGGTTCCAAGGTTAGGTTCTGACATGATCTTTGGTGTGGGGATATGGCTCTTAAGGATGCTTTTCCAGTTTCATTTGGTATTACTCGCACAAAGGATGCTCTTGTTGAGGCTCACATAGAATTTTCTGGAGGTGCCATTAAGTGGAACATGTCCTTTGTTAGAGCGGCTCAGGATTGGGAGGTCGATGTCTTTGCCTCGTTCTACAAGTTGCATTTAGTTAGAATGAGAAGAGAAAGGGAAGACAGGTTGTTGTGGATCCCTTCCAAAAGAGGTTTGTTTGGAGTTAAATCATTCTTTAAAGTTATGGATTGTCATGATGGTTTCCGTTTCCCTTTGAAAAGTGTTTGGAGGACTAACACTCCTTTGAGGGTGGCCTTTTTTGTGTGGTTGGCGGCCTTAGGGAAGATCCTTACCGTAGACAATCTCCAGAAGCGGCATGGCATTGTGGTTGATTGGTGTGTTATGTGCAAAAAGAATAGGAAGTTAGTGGACCGCCTTCTTCATTGTAGGTAGTTTGTGGTTCGTCTTCTTCAATTGATTCAGGTTGTTTTGGGTTATGCTTAGACCAGTAGTTGATTTGTTTGCTTATTGGTGGATCGCCAGCAGCTCTCAGAATGTTGTTGTTTGGAAGATGATGCCTTTTGTGGTGTGGTGTCTTTGGAGATAAATAAATGATAGGTGTTTTGAGAACCATGAGAGGACTTTGGAGGAGCTGCTATCTAGTTTTTTTCAACATTTTGTATCTTTAAATAGCTGTTTATGTTTATCCTTTAGTGATTTTTTTTTATTTTATTTTTATTTTTTATTTTCTTGCTCTTTTTGCCCCTATTAACTAGGTGGCTTGTTTTGTATACTCTCTGTGTATTTGGGTGCGCCTTATGCTTTTAATGATATTTCGATTATTAAAAAAAAAAAAAAAATCTTAGACTAAACATAATTTAACAAATAACCCAAAAATTATAATTATGCACAAGAATTTTATGAAATTCCAGATCTGTCCTTGCTCATAAAAATTCCTTTTACTCCCAAACTAATGACTCAATTTAAAAACCATTTGAACCATAGGTCTTGCTTCAATCGGATGTCGCATAATGATAATGGCTCAATGCATTAAGAGCTCTTTAAGTTTTCGGAACTGAAATCACTCTATAGGTAGCAACTTGATCTTTAGTCCATGGCTGCATCATTTTTCCCCAGTTTGAGAAAAAATTGCTCATGAGTTTTGAGATGTTGGATTATAAGAATTCTTGTACTCGGAACTTGCACCAAAGAGTGATGATTTTTTTCTGCTCCTTGATATCTTGAAGGAGTATTATGTTTCTTATTTTTCATATTGACTTGTATAGAGGTTAAGATGACTCTTATATCTCATCGGCTACAAGTGTCAACAAAGAGAACTCTGTACAAGTAGGCAGTTCACTGATGCTTATTACTTGTATATTTCTCAGCGTCGCTTGAATGCATTTGTAGTTTTGCTCTGTTGGTAAGTTTCCTTGTAGTTTGCATGAATTATTAAAAGTACTGCAACTATAGAAATTAAATTGAAAAAAGTATGCAATAGTAGATACCGTAATATGTTGGTTGTATCCAAATTACAGTCAATTGAGTCAACAGTTTTAACATACTAGTTAGTATTTGTTACCTAGCTGTTGAAGTTTACTGTTACAGAAGCTTCAGTCTTGGATTCAACTTCCAAATGGGAATTGGGAGCTGGGGAAGATTTTAGCAACTTCATCATCTGAGTCTGTTATTTCACTGCCTGATGGGAAAGTAAGAGAACTTTTGGGACTTGTGAATTACAATTTTAATCACAATCAGATGTTTACTCCATATTTTCTTTTGTAGGTTTTAAATGTAAAAACAGAAAGCTTGGTACCAGCAAATCCTGATATACTTGATGGTGTAGATGATCTTATGCAGCTAAGTTATTTAAATGAACCATCAGTGCTATACAATATTCAGTGTAGATACAAGCAAGATATGATATATGTATGTATTTCTATGTTTTTGTTTTGAATGTTTTGTATTTTGGTTTCTGCTTCTAATGTTCTACTTTCACCTGACGGATTTATGGGTATAACTCTGCTTTTTAGACAAAAGCTGGCCCTGTTTTGGTTGCTATAAATCCCTTTAAGAAAGTTTCTTTATATGGAAATGATTACATTGAAGCATATAAGCGTAAATCTATTGAGAGTCCACATGTGTATGCCATTGCGGACACTGCTATGCGGGAAATGGTACGAGGTAATTTCTCTAATTTATAACTTTACAAGAATGAGTTTTCAGCAGTTAAGGGCTTCTCTCCAAAGTGTCATTATTGTGTGGTATTCTTACTTTGCTTCATTTTCTTCCAGATGAAGTAAATCAATCCATCATTATAAGGTCAGTAGATTTTGACTAACTTTGTGCAATTCCTGTAAGTCATTCTTTTTGTACTATGTGTGTGGATGAGTCAATCTTTCGTCGAAAGCTTTTAACTGGAGACTTGTCACTTTAATTATATTGAGAGAGAAATCCCAAGGGGTTGGCTCAAGTGTTAAGGGCTTTGGTCTTTATGGTAGTCCTATGAGGTCTAAGGTTCGAATCCCCTTGGGTGCAAACAATTCATTGGGGTCAGCTTGCCGATAAAGCTGAAGTATTACCTGATCCATGTAGAGGAGACGCTTTACATGGGTCTGTGGTTTACCTGATAGGGGTGGGTATACGAAGTGACCCTACCTTGGAGGAATTCCTCGTCATTAAAAAAAAAAAAAATTATATTGAGAGAGAATGTTTGGTTAGGATATTGTAATTGTTTTTGTTTGTAAGTGTGACCATAAAAACCACAATGGGAGATCTGTGCTTTAAAGCCTAAACACGGGATGTAGTTGAATTTTCCCATTTTCTAAATGCAAAGATCTCTGGCTATGTTACGAGGACAGTGTTTATGGTGTTTTGGATACTTGGACACTGGTGCATATGGGCATTAACATGTTTACTGAGTTGGTGAAATGTGCAATCAAGAGGAAATTATAAACAGAGAATAAAAGAAGACAAAATGAGAGGTGGGAGGAGTTTGTGACACCGCTGGAATTCACGATAATGTTGTTATGAGTTTAGCATCTTCAAAACAATTTTATCGGTAGGATGTTTTTTTGTTATTTTGCTAAGTTCCTAATGAAAAACTTAACAATTTAGGTGGTGTTTATAGCAATCATGATGGAAAATGAGAGATGTAATACACTAGTAGGGATACATTGAGTTTGTGCTGTTTCAATCAGCTACCGTATTTATGTGTACTTCTTTTTTATAATTGTGTACATTCAATTGATCAGTGGGGAAAGTGGAGCTGGGAAAACCGAGACGGCAAAAATAGCGATGCAATATTTGGCTGCTCTTGGTGGTGGAAGCGGAATAGAATATGAGATATTGAAGACTAATCCAATCTTAGAAGCTTTTGGTAATGCAAAAACATTGAGAAATGACAACTCAAGTCGCTTTGTAAGCTCCTTGTTCTTTTCATGAATTACTTTAACATCCTTGTATTGAGGGTTAGCAGTGGTAATGACTCTTCAGAAGTTAAAATGTTGAAGTTATGGCCTTTTACAAGGGTTGATAACCTTAGTGAAAATGTCACAGGGAAAGCTCATTGAAATTCACTTCAGTGAAACTGGAAAAATATCTGGTGCCAATATTCAAACTTGTAAGTTCACTTGTATTGATGATGTCCCGGATTAAGTTTTAAGCTTATTATTATTATTTATTTATTTTTTTCTTCTGAAAGTTCAAAACTGACCTTAATTTGAATCTGTGTTGCTTCTGCTTATTGCACACAGTTTTACTTGAAAAGGTAATTCTTTATTTCTCTGGTCTACTATTCTGGCCCATTTGAATTAACTCACTTCTTGATTCTTTTTTTTTTCCTGGGCACTCACTTCTTCATTTTACCATGTCAATAGTCTAGAGTGGTCCAATGCACAGAGGGAGAAAGGTCATATCATATATTTTATCAGCTCTGTGCTGGGGTTCCTACTGATCTAAGAGGTAATTATTGCCAGTTATTTCAAATATCACTTTGAAGATATTTATTCACATGGTAAGGGAAATGGTTTAGGTATCTTGATATAGACCTTCCATAGATTGATATATGTTTGTCTCTACTATTTTCTCCAAATTCTGAATAATAATATAGGAAACTTTACATTTATGTTAGTTTTCTAAAGGCCTTTTATGAAAAATTGGTGAATTAGTTATATAAGACTTCAGAAAGTGTGAAATTGTAAAACTGGACTCTTGGATTTTTGTTTTAATGGGTCGATGAGAAGTATTGACTTTGACTTGTTCTTGTAGATCTCATGCTTGCACCTCTGCGCTATTATGGCTTTCGTCTGTTGAATGTTAAATTGATAACTTCTGATTCTAAGAATTTAGTGATATGATTTTTTATCTTTTTATTTTAGGTCAGGAGATAGTTAACGTTACAGCTAAATGTCATAGTCCTTTCATCCATTCACTGTGTTAGTTGCCTTGAATGACATTCTGCTCTGCTTTGATTTGTTTGAAGGCCTGTATCCCATACTTGTCAATTTATATTCTTTTGCCTTATCTGTTTTCTTGTTCCATTTAATTTTGAAACACAGAGAAGCTAAATTTGAAGAGTGCAGACGAGTATAAATATCTGAGGCAGAGCAATTGTTATTCAATTACTGGGGTTAATGATGCTGAACAATTTCGCATTGTTGTGGTATTTTTCTCTAATCATGAATTAAACCTCCTGTCTACATTTCACATTTGTAGTACTTTTCATGCTATTTTTTTTTTTTGGTCCTAAGAAGTAAAAAATTGATTTGCAAATTAATTTCTTGGGTGTGACCATTCTCTAGGAAGCTCTGGATGTTGTTCATATCAGCAAAGAAGACCAACAGAGTGTATTTGCAATGCTTGCTGCTGTCTTGTGGCTAGGAAACATCTCATTTACCGTGATTGATAATGAAAACCATGTTGAAGCTGTGACCGATGAAGGTAAAAGTCTTCTAGAACTTGAAGTGAAAAGCATTTCAGGATTACAATTTGTTCCCAATTGGATATGCCAACGTGATGGTTCTTGAATGAATAGGGTATGGTTTTGTCAGAAGATGTCAATACATCTATAAACAGACATACTCTTTGTTAAAACTCGTATAGAACCAATTGAATTGCTAGATAAGAAAAGAACATATCTATAGTCTACAGAATAACATCAAGAGTGTAAAAGTGTTTTTCGTAGTACTTTTATCAGATTCAGAGTTGCAAGAGTCTCAAAAGGGATAAGAGGTTGTAGATAGCAATTGCTCTGATAGATTGTAACCAGTGGAGAGATGAGAAGCTCATTGAAGCAAAGCAGCTTTGTCTGGAGCTATTTCATTAGAAACTATGACTTGTTGCAATAAGTTTTGAAGAACCTTAGAGGTGAGAGAAGCATAGAGAACAAAGTCAAAAAATGGGAGAAAACAATTCCTTCAGGGGTATGTGATAAGGCCTTAGGAAAAGTTATTTGGCATGCAGTATGTTTGGGTTTCATGGTACGCTCCTATACCCAGTATGCCGAATGTTGGGGCTAGGCTTAGTTTATTCGCTCTCTGAAATCGTGGTTTGCTTCAAAATGCTTATTTGGGTTGCTTTGTTATGATTTTTATGTGATGTGTATACATGTATAAACATGGACATACACACTCTTAGGTTCATACATATGTATGTTTGTATAAACCTAAAATTAATCATGACAATTCCTTGTCTCTCTTTTTTTTTTTTTACTCTCTTCCACAAATATTATAGTTTACTTATAAAGTTTTAGCCTAAGATACCTTTATTCAACAATGATGAACAAACACGGTATGCTAGTATCACCATTTTTGGGTAATTTGAAAGTAGTAGTACCCTCAAATCAGAACACATTGATCTGGTTCACAGTTCATTGGGTGGGTAGGGAATCTGGTCACTTTGGCTGAAGTTCTGGCCCCTTAACATTTGACCTCATCCTTCAAATGAAAAATATACTTTTATATTAGCCTGTGTATCCCTTATATACCCACAATGTATTTGGGACTAATATAATACCGATATACAGGCCCTTTTGAAATATCAGTGCCTTAGAGGTCTTGCATAGTTTCCATGAATGTCTGTGTATATTATATATTTACTCCTCCCCATGCATATAGGCATAAAAGATCTGTTCTGTTGATTATAACATGCTGTCTGTGTTATTGGGGAGTTTGTCTATACCCACCAAACACTTTGGGATATCAAATCCTCAAAAGAGAGGAAGTTTAAGATGTTTGTCCAGAGCAAAGAGAACACAGGCTAGAAGAAGGGGAACTACAAGCAGAAAAAAGCTGCTAGAACCCACCCACTGAACAACTGTGGGTATAGATGGCCTCGAGAGTCTTCCTAGTTATTGGCCCTAGATTTCGGCAAGTGGCTGACTTTTGAGTAGGGGATCTATGAATGTGTTAGAATATTAATTAAATGATTAAATTCATCATTTAATTAAGAGAAGTTAGTACCCACCACATCGGATATATCTATGATTTCACTCACAAATTGAAATTATCTCATAGGGCCTTGCAGAGCATTCTTAGCTATTGATGAAAAATCCCCATCATGAATTTTACTAGGACAAAAGTCTCTTTCCTATGTAATATCAGTCAACAAGGCCATAGATTACTTCAGTGGCATATTCCATATAAGCTGGCTATAACATGCCCCAAGGAAGAAAGCTTCAAATTTTAGTTTTATTGCATTCAAGGGATTTGTGTGGGTGTGGGGTGCCTTCAGAGCCACTCCAAAAGAGGGTCTGGAGATCCATGTCAGATAGTTGATAAATATCCATAAATGCAAATAGTGGCCCAATATTTTTAAGATGAGATTCAGTACTTGATGGGGGTGTAGTTATAAAGAAAGGTTTGGGCTAGACAAATTTGCTCTTTTTACCCATGCTTGTCTGAAGTTGCATTTAACCAAAATACCTTGGTTGAAGAAGTCATTTGTTAACAGATCCTGGTTTCTCTCAGTCCTAAGTTTCTGAAAGAAATTGTGAGTATTGGAGTTGGAAGATTGGACATACTCCTACATATGCTCTTTTGTTTTCTTGTTGGGCTTTGCAAATGAGTTAGAAGGATCTAATTCTCATTCAATTCAAGTTCTAGTCAACTAATTGTTTTATGTGCAAGGCTCAGAGACACTCCTATAAAATGTGAGAGTCCAAACAAAGACGGCTCTTTCTGCTGTTGTCATCTTAGCTGGAGATGATTTGAGATGACAATTTTATTGAACAGAAATGGTGATTTTAAATTGATTTTCTGTGATTTTAAATTGATTTGTCTGAAGCTATTGCATATGAGCTGGCTTCTTCTGTCAATAATCCTTTGAAGTTGTCTTGGCAGTGCAAGGCATATGCTTGCTGTTGACATTTTTCAATAATATGGAATTGGATAGGAGAAAAAAGGACTGTCAAAGCTTTATTTAATTGTATTTTTCAAGAGTTTGCAGTTGGATAGTTTCTTGGGCATCATTTGCCACAGATTTTGCTACATTTTAGACTCCTAAGTCCTTGCAACCAGTTTCTATGCCAGACTTATATTTAATGATTTATTGGTCCAGTCTTCCTTCTTGTTCTATCATACCAGTAACAAGCATCTTCTTCATACATTAATTTTTACTTATATGATTTTTTGCTTAAAAAGAATTTACTTCTATGAATTTAACCTTACTGGTTAATTCCTTCTTTTCCCTCTTTTCTATTGCTCATGTTCTCAACGTGAGCTTGAATTGTTGTACTTTCAGGTCTATATAATGTTGCTAAATTAGTTGGATGTGATGTTGGGGAGCTTAAGTTGGCTTTGTCAACTCGCAAGATGAGAGTTGGAAATGATACTATTGTCCAAAAGTTAACACTATCTCAGGTAAGAAGACTCTCATTGAAAAATTTATCTTTTCTATTGTAGATTGTAGCTCGTGCACCATGTAAATTTGGCATAAAAATATAGGCAGAGATGAAGCAACTTCCCAAGAGGTGTGGGAGTCTTTGGATTTTGAAACATTCCTTTAAATTTATTTGATATAGTTGAATAGTTGTGCTTTCATCCTGTTGTAGTTCTCTCTCAATTGGATTTCGTCAGTTTGGGCATTATCTCAAAGTTCTCCCTCATCTTGTAAAGACTGCTCAAAATGGATGTCAACTACCCGATCAGTCTGAATTTTGAATTGGAAGATTAATTTGTGATTCTATAATTTACCTGTACCCACATCCAATGTTGTGGATGGGATCATGATTTATTTGCTGTATTGTGAGGCTCCTGTGAAATGTCTGGTTCATATTTCCAGACTCAAGTGCTTTGTGGCTCATATGAGGGGCATGTAACATGTTTTTTAAGTTTTTCTTTAGAATCGAAGCTTATGCTGAAGAGGATTTTGAGTTGCATATGCGAGGATTATATCAAATCTCTCTCCCCCCTCCCCCCCCCATCTCTTTCTTTGTCTTCTTCATCTAAAAGAGAAAAGATCTTTTTGTAATATAGTTGTGATTGCAGCACTTCCTTGTTTCTTAAGTTGACATGACTTGAGGCATGTGGCATTACTGATTGGTTTTGGTCGTTCCCCATAGTGGTGGTTCAGTAGGTATTGGCAGATATTTAGTCAAGTCATATAGAGTTGAACATAAATTTAACAATTAAATAATTTTTCAAATTGCTTTATGTTATACGTTGATAGTCAAGGTCTTTAGACCAAATGGCATCTCCTCTCTCTTCAACTTAGGAGTGGAGGGTGATGTCACGAGTTAAGTTCTGTAGGGTTGCAATCATTTATATTTGCCTATAAAAAGAAAGAAAGTAAAATACATTGATAATTGTTTTTTGTCTCTGATGCTTTGAAATTTATTTATTTATTTTCCTTGGGTGAGTTTTTACATTTTTAGACAAAGTTAATCTTAATTTTAGTATTTTCTAAGAGTGTGAAGCTTTAGCTCCATCTAACAGAAGGTTTATGCTTCAGTGGACAGAGACTTTAATGCCTTTCTTTATCTGTTCATCTTTTTCAATTGTTATCTAGGATTAAGCTTTGGCTGTCCCAGAATTACACTTACGAGTAACAAAAAAGAATTAAAAAAGGCTGTCCCGCAATTATAATCAAAGTTTTCAAGAGCCAGACTCTAATCATTGGCCGACATTCTCTTCATTCTAGAATTGGATTAGTTTGAAGTTTGTGGAATCTTAGAAGTTTTTTTTTTACATGTGAAAATATATGAATATGTCCTTGAGTCTGACCAATTTTAGTGACTTTCCTCTCCTTGATGATCGAAAAATTATGTTGTGTCTTTCAGGCAATTGACACAAGAGATGCATTGGCAAAATCAATATATGCTTGTTTGTTTGAGTGGCTGGTTGAACAAATCAACAAATCTCTTGCAGTAGGCAAACGGCGTACTGGCAGATCCATCAGCATTCTTGATATCTATGGCTTTGAATCATTTGAAGTATGTTTCAATTATGTTCCTGTTGTAGTTCTCTCTCTCTTCTTATACGCACTAATTGTTTATGGTATACAATTTGTATCTGCAGAGGAATAGCTTTGAACAGTTCTGCATAAATTATGCAAATGAGAGATTGCAGCAACACTTTAATCGTCATCTATTCAAGTTAGAACAAGAGGTATTATCTTGCATGTTCTTTATATAAATATGAAGGAAAAAAAATGCGAATCTAAAACCAAACAGATTTGAGCAATCCTTTATTATGTTGAGTTCCCATGGAATACTGATCAGCTTTTCCAATTATTTGCCAAAGCAAGTGGAAGCCATATTGTTAAAGGCTAGTTTAAAATGAAACTGCCATCTTGATTTTGTCTATTACTTTTTTTTGGGTGAGGTAAGAAATTATATAAAACAATAAAAACGAAAAAGGAACACATGGGCATACCCTAGAAAAAGAATACATTTAATCACACTCTCAAGTTGGTAAGGATGATGATTCGCCCCACCAACTCAAGATCCAAAGAGACTCTAGGTAACTACCCAGACTTAAACATATACTCCAAGATACCTATCAAAAAAGAAAAAAAAAACATATACTCCAAGATACCCCCAAATCCTTGCACCTATCTGATAGCTTGAGAAAGTGTAAGATCATGAAGGGTCTTACAGTAATCCCAATCCAATACATACCATGTCTTGAAACGCATTACAAATATTCCTAAACTTCTGCCTTATGTGGTGCCTGTGGAGGGAGCGGAACGACAGAACGTTTGAGGATCAAGAAAGAACGCTCGAGGAACTCAAGTCTTTCTTCTTTTTTACCCCCTTCTTTTGGACAGCTGCTTATGTAGCTCCTTTAGCGATAAGCTTTAATGACTTCCTTGTTCTTTTCTCTTCCCCTAATGAGTCTAGACTCTTGTATACTTTCTGTGTACTATGGCTGCGCTTTGCGCTTTTAATAATATTTCTACTTACTTATCAAAAAAAAAAAAAAATTCCTAGACTTCTTTTGGAAGGTCCTTGTATCATTTTCCCTCCAGATTGCGTAAGTTGCTCTGGCTTTTGAGGGACTTGCCTTTAAAACCTTGACTCATCCAACCAATTGCCTCTTATCAGCTTCTACAAATACATGGGAGATTACATTTATCACAAAGAGAATGTCAAAGATGCTCAGAGTAGGGGCAAGAAAAGAGGAGGTGGTCTTGATTTTCTTTAAGAGACCACAAAGTATGCAATGGACATCCTGGACAATACCATAAGCATGTAGGTTACCTTGAGTACTCAATTTATCATGAACCGCTAGCCAAAATCATAGCATGGTTCCTTTTTATGCCTAACAATTTTATATCACTCCCATCTTTTGGGTGTGGAACCGAATGCTCTTCCAAAAACAGAAAATTTTCCCATTGGGTCACCCACCCAATGCAAGGGGTGTTCTCTCACGGGATTGGAATTTAAATCCTCGAGAGTAGCTTCTCTAACAACCATCCACTCCAGGGTAAGAACTACTGGTCAATTCCACTCTGTACCATTAATAATAGCTTGGAGTGTGGCATTCCTTCCTAACCCTGAGTCATAAATACTTCTATCTCCAAACTGATCTACAAGAGGGCCAAGTGGATGCTAGTTATCAAACCACAATGAGATAGATGACCCATTATCCACGTGGAATAAGGATTTGTCTCCTGCCGTATTCTAAGTTTCAAGATCTTCCTCCACGCCCAAGAGCACGCCCTGGGGATTTAAGTTCCAAAAGTTCTTAGTTCTGATTAGGTGGGTGCGGATCCAACTAGACCACACTGATTGGGACCTATCAGTGCAGATGTGCCAGGGGTGTTTAACATTGCTACTTTGTTCCACTGTTATAGGCTTTTGATCCTAAACTCCCTTCCTTCTTACAAAGGCATATTTATTCCCAAGTCACTTTAAGTGCTTATCTCAATTTCCTTCCATGAAACATTCTAAGAGTTTACTTAATCTGTTTAATATCTGCTTTAGAAAGAACAAATAAGGAAGACCAATAAATTTGAATAGCAAAAAAGAGTCTTCACTAACTGCAATCGCTTAGTATAATAGAGGACTTCGCAAATCCAGTTCTTGGCTTTGGCTATACTCTATCAACCAAAACTCTATAGTTTGAGCATTTAAGATGGGGGGAGATCAGAGACATACCAATGTGTCTAACTGGAAGAGAACCCACATTGTAACCAAGCGCTCAAATATCTGTTTCCTTACCTCCTGTGAAATACCACATATGAACATATTACTCTTGTCAAAATTAGGGGAAAAGCCTGAAAGATCCTTGAATAGATTGAGGCACTGTCCTATTTGGGACATGGAATTCTTTAAGCAGGTGAGAGAGGGAGGCAAAGTTACAGTGAAACCACGAAGAGGGGTGGCAGAGGAGGGCTATGTGAATGCTGTAATCTGAATGCACTGCTATGTTCGTTGGAGAACATGTTTCCACACCACTAAATTATATTTATCTTGTGATACTGAACTTATACCACAAGAGGGAGCTGGCTAGAATGATAGATTGACATGTAGTTATAACCAAAAAATGACTAATTTCTTGTAATAGTTAGATTTTATTGTAATTAATATAATTATATATAATTTGATTCACGTTGTCTTTTATGTTTGAATGTTTGACTTTTGTCAATCAAGTCACTTGTATGAACTTAAAGCTGCTTGTGAATTCCATCAATTGTGTCAGTAATGTTCTAACTTGAGCTCTTCATCATTTTTGTGCTTGGTCAATGTTGCTTGACAGTACATATGCACATCTATAAGTATAAAGCTGTATGCTAAATTTGCTTTTTAATTGATTTGACTTTTGTTCATACTAGCTAGATTAGTCCTGCATTGGTTGGATGGATCCCAGTGAGCACTAAAAGTCTTAACCTTGGAGTTACCACTTCTTCAGCTTTAATACATTTACAAATGCAAGCCTTGCACTGAGTGGACTAGTCAAGCACAATTCTTTTTAAGTAGTGGAAAAACATAGGGCTCGGTTGGCAAAGGGTTTTCCAAACCCTTTAAAAAAGTCAACATCAAAACATTCCAACTTTTTACACTTTTAATATTCTATCAATCACTTTTTAACAACTTTTTTCAATTTTTATATCATATCAATCACTTTTTCTAACTATGCAAATAAAAAACTCGCTAAAAACAAAACTTTTTTACTTTTCCATACAAAAAATTTATAACAGTCTTTCTACTTTATATCATATGAATCATTTCTTATTACTATTCAAAACTCAAAAACCTTAAAATTCTTTACCAAATACAGCCATAATTATCAACTACTTCTATGGGAATGAGAATGGTCAGATTGTTGGCATCCTGATACTTGATAAATAAAATGAGAAATTTATATGAGGAAGACTTCATTAACAAATAAAGGCTCCATATTCATGCTGGAATAATGATACATGTCCACCTTGTATCCACCTAAGTGATGTCGCTTTTAAAATCACCATTGGATCTGTCCAATGGTGATCTTAAAAGCAACATCACTTTTGGGTGGACATAAGGTAGACATAGGTTTGATAGTTATCATTACTCTTCATGCTGAGACATGCCTCCCTGGATACTGTCTATATTCCTAATTTGATGCCCATGTCACCCTTTTCTTTAATATAATGATGAACAACCAATTCAAATGATGTCTTCTATGTTTACCTCCATAGAAGGAGTCATGATGCCAAACAGTAAATGATGTTACAAATAAATACAAGGGTAAAAAAATAATGAAAGAAGTAGTAGCTAATTTTATAGGTCTTGATATACCAAAGAATGAAGAATTCGAGAGCTCGGAAAACCTTAGTCCTTACTAATCATTCTTAGAGAACCCAAGCTCATACACATGCCATATACCTGTAGTGTTTCTTGCTCTTTAATGAAGTTCTTTCTTTTCAATACAGATAGGCTAATTTGAGTTTGCTGATTAGGGTGTGGGTGCAATTTGATAATAAGTATGAGCAAGTTATGAGGTGTAAAAAGATAGATAGATAGAGACAGAGAGAGCGCAGTGTTGGTTATTTTGGTGATTCTTTGATCACATTATTCACAGTTGCGTCAAGACTGAAAGCTAGGCTTAACTTTTGTGCTTTACTTTTTTGGTGTAATGTTTACGTCTTTTGACTTATGAATGAGATATTATATTTTTCTCTCTTCTTTTAAAACTTCCTGCTGGACCTTTCTGATATCTGATAACATGGTTTTCAGTCATCTGTGATCTCAGTTTCTACTGAAACATTCTATTCTTGAGCGATGTAATTGTTTGGCTGGATTTCTATATTAATATTAGTTCTTTAGCCTGCTCACATGCACACAGACAAATATTCATATACATAGGAGGATAAACTATGATAGGACAATGCCTCATCAAGGTTGATGGAACCTCACCCATTTTCACCTATTTATGTGTATATATATATATAGTTGCATGTTGAACAAAGTGCTTATTGAGAGACAAGATGTTTGATTCTTGATAATCAATCATTGCTGGAGAGACTTGATTTGCCCCCATTGAACCTGATTCTCAGTGTAAAATTAAATTTTGATAACTTGTTGGTCTTTTTTATCCTACTATAGCTAGTTTGTTATGTGTTAAAATCTGTAGAAAAGAATTGAACACGGAGCTGTATTTGAAAAGAGAATTTGCTTATGTTAACTGTCCATGTTCTTTTTCAGGAATATATCCAAGATGGCATTGACTGGGCAAAAGTTGATTTTGAAGACAACCAAGATTGTCTTAGTCTTTTTGAAAAGGTACAGAACATGATGCATCAGATGTATTGTGTGGATTATTCTGCCATTTGTAGTATATAAAATAATTAGTGAATTTTACACGTACCTTTTTTTAGTTTTCCTGAGTTTTGGATTTTTGTTCTTCATTTTCTCCTAAGAAGGGCTTCTCTTGTAGACTTCATGTATGTTAGGGTTGTGCGTTTTTGCTCTTTTCTAATAAGATTGAATTACTTATAAGAAAATTTATGTGCAGAAACCATTGGGGTTATTATCCCTGGTAGATGAGGAGTCAACTTTCCCGAATGGCACGGATTTGACCTTTGCCAACAAGCTTAAGCAGCATCTGAATTCTAATTCTTGTTTCAGAGGAGAACGAGGAAAAGCCTTTTCTGTCAGTCACTATGCGGGGGAGGTATTACCTTGTCATTGATTGATATTTACTGTTATTTTCCTTCAGTCCTCTCTCAAGTGCTTGGTACCCGCTTATCCAGAGATGATCTAGCAATCTGATTATGCTTCGTTTTATTAAGTGTAAATAATTTGTCTGATCCCATTTGTGTTACATTTAGAACCATGGCCATTGCATAGGTACTGTTTATTACATTGTCATGTATTCAAATGTTGAGTGCCTCATATTTTCTTTGCTGACAAAACTGCTTATTAAAAATGGGGAAAAGAACTTTAATTCTTTTGATTCATTTTGTTCTTGCTAGCTGACTGTAAGATAGTTCAACTTGCTCCTCCACTCAGGTTACGTATGATACAACTGGATTTCTGGAGAAGAACAGGGATTTACTGCATCTAGATTCCATTCAACTTTTGTCCTCCTGCTCTTGTCGCCTTCCTCAGATATTTGCTTCTAGTATGCTTGCACAATCTGAGAAACCTGCAGTTGGTCCTTTATATAAAGCAGGTGGAGCAGATTCCCAAAAGCTAAGTGTTGCTACAAAATTTAAGGTACACTACTTCCCGGTTGTGAGTCATAAAATTGGTTTTGAATTTGAAATTGTTAACTTATTATGAAATCTATTCTTTGTGCAAGCTTTGCTCATTTATATTGATATTGATGAGTTTGTAGCAAGTATAAAGTCTTCAATCTATATATTCTTGGGGTTTGTTTTATTTTTCTCTTTCTCAAATTTTTTTGTCAATGTGTGAAGTTTCATTGCACAATGTTCAGAATTGATCTAGCTGGACACTGTTATTAATTCTCTTTTTAGTCACTTTCCCAATTTAGCTCATAGATGGACGATGATTGTTAAATCACTAGTTGCCCCAAAAGTTTAGGCTTTTATACGTTGAATCACTAGTTGTCTCAAAAATTTAATCTCTTTAGGAATGGTGAATTTTATTTATATTCGAACAATTACATAATCGAACTTTCAGTTCAGTTCACTTCTCCAATCTTTTTGGACGGTGTTATGATGATTTGACCATGCATAGAGGTATTCTATATATTCAGATCTTTAAGAAATTTCTCTCAAAAAGCAACAAGAAAAAAAAAAAAAAGAAAAAAAAAGAAAAGAAAAAAAAAGAACACCAAATTTCTATGAAAATATAAAGAATACAAGTTCTAGTTGACTTGTTTTCAAAGAACCTTTTATTAGATGCCAAGATTGTTCGTGTAAGAAATAAAATTTTCTTAACTGTTATGCTCCAGTTTTTTTCCCAAGCCAAGGCATTGTGTACAGTGTACTGGTTTCTGTCTAAGAAGCCAGCTGAACCGTCCATCTTAGGTGCTTACTTGGCCACATTATGCATGGTTTCACACTGAATTTTTATAGATTTTTATTAGGGTCTTAAAGGTAATTTCCATTGGTTCATGGATGAAGGTTTTGTCCATTAATTTTTTTTTCTTATCAATTTTTTTTTTTTTCAACTCACATTGGTAGTTTTCTTTTTATTAGTCAATGGCTCATTGGCCAAATTTAAAGCCTCAACTGAGGCTGAATTGTTATAAATGTGTTGTCATGAAAGATGAATTTTAAAGTCAGAACAGAAAGCATTGGCATTTAAGGATGTAAACTTCTTGTATTTGAATTTTTGTCACCTTGAGGTGGTGACATAGGTGAAGTTTAGTGATGTTGATCTTCCCAAGATTGAGCTAATATCCATTTACTGACACCTTTGTATGTTTAGGCTACTGCTTTTGGCAGGATCCGTTTTCCCTCTTTTTTAGGTTATTTTATTTTATTTTGAACTTTCTATTGTAATTTTTAGATCCTTTTGTATGCAATCTGGCTGCATGACATTTCTCCTTTCTCTAATAAAGTTGTTCAAATAAAAATGTTAATCAATCCTGAGGCAGAATCATTCCGTAAGAGTTTAAAACCGCTTGCATTGCTTCTATCTTGTTATTCTAATTATTACGTGTATGATCTTGTTCTCTTATTGTTAAGTATTTTACCTGAGCCATTCCACTTGTATGTGGATATGTCTGACTCAGCTGACTGGAATAGCAGTGTGTGGGACTTTGCAAAGGTGGGTAAGGGGTGCAGTGGTCTTAGGTTGGAAAGCATTAAAAAGAAGTAGATAACCATCCTTTATGAGGTTTTGAGGCGTATAGTTCTTAAAATTGTATACTGTGGAAGAGGTTTTATTTTTCCTTTTTTTTTTGTTTTGTTTCAGTAAGGTAGTTCATGTGCTCATTGTATTGCTTTTATTTACTTTTTTTGTTGACTATTCAGGGTCAATTATTCCAACTGATGCAACGCCTAGAAAGCACCACACCTCATTTCATACGATGTATCAAGCCCAATAACCTTCAGTCTCCCAAATTGTATGAGCAAGGACTTGTGCTGCAGCAGTTAAGATGTTGTGGAGTCCTAGAAGTAGTACGAATATCAAGATCTGGCTTTCCCACCAGAATGTCTCACCAGAAGTTTGCCAGAAGGTAAAGAAAGATAATATTTTATCTTCAGTTACAGCTCTAGAAATTGTTATATATTTCCTAATTGATTACAAAATCCTTCTTTTCTTTCTTTGGGGGGATAAATCTTACATCAGATATGGTTTTCTTCTGCTGGAGAATGCCGCGTATCAGGATCCACTAAGTGTTTCAGTTGCAATTCTTCATCAGTTCAATATCTTGCCTGAAATGTATCAAGTTGGCTACACAAAGTTGTTTTTCCGAACTGGACAGGTACTTTATATATAATTGATCTTGGTTATTGACTAAATTATTAGTTTCTCTCTTTTCTTTTCTTTTTTTTTCTTTGGGGGGGGAGGATGGTGGTGCATGGCATTTACATGGATTCTTAATACTATTCAAGAAGTCCTGCCTCCCATTGGAATGAGAAAATGAATTCGGAGGAGAAATTGCACATGATAGTTTGAAGTTTCCCCTTAGGAAGGGGTGGTCATATTTTCTTGTCGTAGCTCTGTAGGGCTGTGATTGAGCCAATCCAAGCAACACTTTGGCTGTTTGGGTCAAGTACTAGAATTTGTTGTTGGTGAGTAGCTTTGTCACCATGTTGAGTAGGAGACCACAAGAAGATACCGCATGGTTAAGTAGAGAAAAAATGAGGCACGACAGTCTCTGTATAAGGGTTTTGTGCAGCCCATAGCGGACCATAATTGTGGAGACAAGCTTTGTCTAATGTGTGTGAGTACTCTATAATTGGGTGTATTGGGTTTTGCGCTTGCACCTGTGATGTTATTTTATTTCTTTCTTTTTGCTAAAAGGTAAAAAAACATGAGTACAAGTAGCGAATAAAGATCTGTTACAGGGAGGTAATAGAAAGTGTGATTTTAGATAGATTAGAATGGCGGCAAAGAGTACTTCTAGCCTACTTTGCTTAATTTGAGGATCTAGATAGTCAACCCCAAATTAATTAGGGCTTAGTTGAGTTGAGTTAAGGGGTTGAGAGTTTTTTAGTTCCTATTGGTGGTAATGGCTTCTCTCCTTGTTCGTGTATGTAGATAAGTTTGTAATTTGCATATTCAATTTACTTTAATATTGTTTGATATCTAGGGTGTGCAAATAAAGAGAAATGCTTGTTGTCCATCTTTTTGGTCCATCTTTGGGTTTTTTTTTTTTTTTTTTTTTTTGTAGGTGATGCAGTGTAGTGATGGACCTTTGTTTTTTAGGCGCAAAAAAGAAAAAGAAAAAAAAAAAACCAAAGATGGATAACAAGCATTTCTCCTAAATATTTGTTTTAGTTCATCTCAAAACATGCTGGAAAAGCTTGGCTGCTTAAGCTTGCATCAGCTTGATGATAATTGAGTCTGAGCACTAGCTCGTTTTGAGCTTGATCTTGGACTTTGACTTGGGCTTGAAGCTCATCCTCGTTAGCCTCGCCCACCTTGTCAACTTCCTTCCCTTTCTTTCACCAGTACACATATCAAAATCAATTCTGTCTTACCTCCTGTTGTTAGATCATTTAAGACAAATATACTACAATGGAGGGTAGAAAATGGAGATTAGGAACACATATAGATAGATTAGAGACATCAATCTTGATGAACTTCGCAGCTGTGGTGTGGATCACCATTTCTATGAACTAGCTACGTCCACACCAAAGGAGACACCAAAGTGCTACAAATTCTATCACCATCTCCTCAATCAAGAAAGGAAAATCATAATCCAAAAAACCCCTTGATGATAAGTTGTGGTTGTTGCATAAAAGAGAGAAGCTTCATTTGTGGGTTGGGATCTGGAGATGATGGAGAGAGCATAGAGACCCTTGCCTTTTTTTCCCTTAAAGAAAAATGTTTAGAGGGGTAATTAAATTCTTAATAAGTCTATATACTCCTGTTCCTGATCCTAATTCAGCTCACTGCCATACCTGTATGAGCTAGTTTATGAGGGCCTTTTACATGAGGCTAAAGTAGCTGACATTTCCGTACTCGGACCTGGCTTTTCTATTATACAAGTTAGGATAAATGACATTTTTCTCCCACAAGCTACACTCCTTATATCACTTTTGTTAACTATAACTCAGTGCAACTCGAACTCTATTTTGAACTTTTAGTGTTAGTTTGTCCCTCAGTTTAAATCAGTCATTCAGTTCGATGGAAAAACATGTAAAATGACTAAATTGCCCTTGACAAGCATTCTCATTTTACATTTGTTTAGATTAAAAATAAAATCTTTTTTTTTTTTTAAGATTCTTTTTTTTTTTAGTTATAACATTTATTTCACATTTTTTTTCCTGTCCAACTTAACAGTTGATTGGGACGGAGGAGACAAACTGACCCTGAAACTTAAAAAAAGAGTTCAAGTTGCACTGAGTTAGAATGTCTGAGGTAAAAGACACATGAATGATAGTTTATTGGGGTAAGAGACATAGGGATGGTAGTTACTGCATCAAGCTTGAGCTTGTTCTTTTACTAAACAAACATAAATGTGCTCCTTACGGGCCAAGCTTTAACTTTTGCTAACAGCTTGGTTTATTAGCATTTTAGTGACTCATAAGGTGTTGATGCTGCACAATAAGTTTGCAATTTTATTATAAAGAATTAAGGTATCATTTGAAGTGCAAACGGTGCAACCCATGTAATCAGGTAGAATACATGAGAAACCCTGAAATAGAAAGCTTCAATGATCGACCAACAAAGTGGTTTTTCATGTCAATAAGTTTGGATGGATTCTGTCATTATTAAAATTTTTAGCCAATATTTCATTGGGTGTAATAATGGTGAGATTATTTTAAGTCCAGTTCCTTGTATTGTTATTGTTATGAATGTTATTATTATTTTTACTTAGTAATAATAGTAAGTTCTACTTATCAAAAAATAATAGTAAGTTCTGACGTGGGTATAAGGGAGGAAATTATTTTAGACAGGTAATTAAGGACATGGCTGTAGCTAGGGCTGAGTGGCTTAGAAGTATTCATGTGGCCCACTTCAATCAATTGAGAATAAAAGTCAATCGAGTTATCATTATTTGGTAATGAAGGGCTTATTTTGACATTGTCTTAGTTTGTTCTGGCTTGGTTGATATGCTGTTGTGAAAATGCAGTCCATATATATCTTATTGATCTGATGTAACAATGTCGAGGATGATCATGCAGATTGGGGTGCTCGAGGATACAAGAAACCGTACCCTCCATGGCATTTTAAGGGTTCAAAACTGTTTCAGAGGGCACCGAGCGCGCTGTTACCTTAGGGAGCTTAGGAGAGGAATTGCCACTCTTCAGTCATGTATTATCCTTTACTTACTCTATATTTGTTGAAATATTTCATATTCTGTCAAGGAGAAATTCAGAAGTGCTTGCAAGAGTAAATATCGCTACATCTATTGATGCAGTTGTTCGGGGAGACAAAACCAGAAAGGAATATGCAGTCACACTGCAGAGACATAGAGCTGCTATTGTAATACAAAAGTGGATGAAAGGAAGGATTGCTAAGAAGAAATTGAGGAGTATAAATGACGCATCAATTGTGATTCAATCAGGTAAAATTTGAAATTTTAACTTGGTAGGACCAAATCCTCTGATGCTTGGTAACAGTGTTCCTATTGGAGTGCCTCGTACAAATTTGCAGAGAACTATCTAATAGGTTCAATTTGGTGAGTTCATGACCGGGTCAAATTTGGGCTTGGGTTCAGCCCAGATTCAATGCATCAATTTGTTTATAACAAAGAAAATTAATGCAAATCAAGTGCATATTAAAATATAATTCAAAACAGAAAAGGTTGTAAGTACTTAATTATATTTGAAATTAAAAACTGAATTGGAGTTTGGACAACTGGTTTTGTCAACCCAACTAAAACCTGTTTAACCTGGGCTGGCTTGGGTTTGATATTGCCAACTCTAAATTCATTTGCCGTAGATTATTCATTATTTTGTTTCATGATTTTGTTTGTGCTATCTCACAGTTATTCGTGGCTGGCTGGTCAGAAGATTCTCAGGAGATATAGGACTACCGAAATCTGGGGGCATGAAGGTACTCCCTTACTCCTTGACTCTGCGTCTTTTTCTAAATAATAACTATAACTTTCAACTCTTAGACAGGCTTCTAGCCATTATGGCACTATCAAATTATACATATCTTCCATTTATTCTTAAATTAATGCCCATACCTCATCATTCCCAAATTGTTTACTCTGCTTCTTTTTCCTAACAAAACAGAATTGCTGGATGATTTATAGGCCATCCTTTTTTTTTGGTTTTTTCTCCTTTATGCTGCAATGTTAATCTCCTAAGGAAATATTAAATATTAAGATCCAATTACGTGGATCAATTGTTGGCCCCAAAGTAAGAAAATCCCATGGAAATACGTCCACAAAAAGATATTCGCATATCTTGTATGGACAAAAAGATATTCCCATTTGATGGTGTTCTACCTCAATATAAGTTATTTTTCATGCAATGCTTTCTTGAATCTCCCATATTCTCTTAGTTTGAGATAGTTACAATTACAAACTCCAAACAGGCTAACGAATCAGATGAGGTGCTGGTGAAGTCTTCCTTCCTTGCTGAATTACAGCGACGAGTTCTTAAGGCTGAGGTTGCTCTGAGAGAAAAAGAAGAGGAGAATGACATCCTCCACCAACGTCTGCAACAGTATGAGAGTCGTTGGTCTGAATATGAGCTGAAAATGAGATCCATGGAAGAAGTGTGGCAGAAACAAATGAGATCCCTACAATCTAGCCTCTCCATTGCAAAGAAGAGTCTAGCCATTGATGATTCTGAAAGAAACTCTGACGCATCAGTAAATGCTAGTGATGACAGAGACTACAGCTCAGATATGGGAAGTAATGATAAGCGAGTTGATAGCAATGGGTTGAGGCCAATGAGTACTAGTTTGAGTGTAATAAGCAGGTTAGCTGAAGAATTTGAGCAGAGGAGTCAAGTATTTGGAGATGATGCCAAGTTCTTGGTGGAGGTAAAGTCTGGTCAAGTCGACGCAAGTCTGAATCCAGACCGGGAGCTTAGAAGGTTGAAGCAGATGTTTGAAGCTTGGAAGAAGGATTATGGTTCAAGACTGCGGGAAACAAAGGTGATTTTGAATAAGCTTGGAAATGAAGATGGAAATGTTGTGAAAAGGAAATGGTGGGGAAGGAGGAACAGCACACGGATAAATTAGATTTATTATATTTATTACAATTATTGAGGCCCCATCTGTTTTCCGTTTTCGGAAATCGTGAAGGTACCGTTAACGACATGAGAAGTAGTAGGGGAAGTAGCAGCTCAATGATAATGCTGATAATTCAAACACAGTTCTATTGAATCATCATTTGTTTGATCTTCTGTATTCATTGCCGTGAGTTGTCGCATAGAGAAATTGTGTAGAGTTTTGGTGTTGCAAGCGATTTGGTACATTACAGAGCCTGGAAATTAAAGTATGTATATCAATTTCAATATAGATCCAGTTACATTAATGAAAAACTTTGTCTACCAGTCATAGAACTGCTGGTATTGAATGATGCCATCAATTACATATCTCTCACAATATGGCTGGTGAATTATTCAATTTATTTTTGTGTAGCATCTCCCTATATCTTACAATACAGACTGAAGACCCCATTTGCTGATAATTTGCGCAATTTTCATTTAGTGAACGAGAGAAGCAAAACAAACTAGTAAGAAAAGCATATGGTGCCATTTGACATATTTCACCCAAAAATAAGTAAAATTTTAGAGCATCTCCAGCAATAGTTGCTAAAATCGCTACTAAAAAACTATAAGTTTTCATTTTAGTTATTCATTTTGTTAGATACACTTTAACAGATATTTTATATTTCACCTTCTATTTTATTAAAATATTAATTTTAATCATTTTTTATTATTTTCTTTTATTTCTCTTTCTCTTCGGTCTCCCTCTCTCCAAACCCACGCAGATTCACAATTTTGGCTCCATGGAAGGCAGATCAGAAATCAGCCAAGCTCTCATGGAAGAAGCATTGGCTGTTGATGAGAGGCAGATCTGGAGGCTAGCTATCACGTGCTCCTCCTCATCGTCTTTATCGTCAGCATCATCATTCACAAACTACAACCGTTCCCCCTTTCTTCTCTCTCTCTCTCTCTCTCGGCACAAGACCAACAAATCAGCAATGGAAATCAAGATTTGAGGTTTTGGGGGTGTTTGGCGTGATGGGTTGGAGATATGGGCTACAAAACCAGGCCTTCATCTCTCTTGAGCTCACTTTTCGTGTCCATGTGATTTTGGTTTGGTGGTGGAGATGGAGAAGGTGTGGCGGCAGAGTGGGTTCAGTGGTGGAGGTGCTGCTGCGGCGACGGTGGATGTGGGGGTGGGCGCAGAAGGGTTGTTGGCCGCCATGCCCATGGCTTGGTGTGTTAAGGCTTCGGTCATGAGAGGAGAGGGAAGGGAGAGGGAGAGGGAGAGGGAGAGAGAGAGAAGAGGAGGAAAAAATAATAAAAAAAGGCTGAAAGGTGCTACAGTAAACTTTCATATATGAAAGTTTACTGTAGCAAATTGTAGGGTGAGCTTTTATTATAGAGGGTCTGCTGGAGTAAAAAATTATGTTAAAACAGCTAAATATAGCCATTATGTCCCATTTGAAGTGTCTGCTGGAGATGTTATTATACTCAAATTTAGAATGCCTTGCATAGGTGAGAAGGAACAATTGGAAAATCATTTAGTGAACGAGAGAAGCAAAACAAACTAGTAAGAAAAGCATATGGTGCCATTTGACATATTTCACGCAAAAATAAGTAAAATTTTATACTCAAATTTAGAATGCCTTGCATAGGTGGGAAGGAACAATTGGAAAACTATTTTGGAAGCTTCCATGGCTTTGATTATCATTGCTTCCATTGAGTAAGCATTTGGTCCTCATAACTACAACTGATTGTGTATGTTTGAGGCATGGAAGAAGGATACATGGCTGCTGTAATCGCTTTTATGATGCCTATCAAGGTCAAAATCTTCAAATGGGTAAGAACTCTCGTCCCTTGTTTTCTGTCAGCAGAAGAATCTTCGGATGAATAAGAATGCCTGTGTCTGCTCTTTTTATTTCTATCAGACCCTGCAATGGACTCAAAGAATGGTTTCACCGATAAAAGTATTATTGACAATGTTTACCCGGATGACGAGAAAGCCATATTGGTAGTACTCCCTCCTCTCTATTTCTCATATATATTTGCATTTGCTGTGACATGCATATGCAGGAACAAGTATATCGCATGTTAAGGATATCAGTAAGAGATGAAAGAAATTTGTGTGAGTTTCAAAAAGTACATCCAAAAGCAAAGAAGAAAGGTTTTGGTCGAATCTTTCGTTCTCCCACACTATTTGAAGATGCTATTAAGCCAAGATTGTTCTTGGCTTAATAGCATCTTCAAGCAGAGTGAAAGAATGAAAGGTTCGACCAAAACCTTTTTTCTTGACTTTTGGATGCGCTTTTTGAAACTCCCTCAAATTCTTTTTTCATCTCCTACAAAATTTCTAAGCATCCACGATACTTGCTCCTACAATATGCATGTCACGATCCTTCTATTTTTAACAATATGAGAGAGAAAGAGGACTCAGTTTAGCTTTCTGTCTTCAGGAGAAAATTGTGGAGGGTGTTAAATAGAAACTTTGGGAGAGGTATGGGAAAGAGAGATTTAAATTAGTAAAACTGAACGTCAAAATGCATGTCGATTCCAACAATTAGTAATTACTGTTTTTTCGGTTATTGAAGCAAGCTGTTTAATTTTCTTCTTCCAATAAAAATCAACTACTATCAAGAAACGTCGTTTAGTTTTCTAAAATATAGAAAGTTATTGGTAGATGAAGATTTAATTACCTGGTGGTGTAATTAAAATACTGTTTAAATTTCTTAATTAGAGTTTTGAATACAATAGTGAATCAACTGTCTTTTGATTATCGTTTTTTTTTTTTTTTTAACAAGACTTTTGATTATCTTGTGAAAAGAAAAGCTCTTATTTAGTATTATCTAGACAAGTGAGTGGTGAAACTTTGAAACAAGAGCACTGATACACATAGTTTCAAGTATTCA
>FXXK01000325.1:15055-25055 GCA_900184695.1 Betula pendula
AAAACCTCTTGACTTCATTGCATTGGTGCATTTTCCTTAGATAAAGAAAACAGCCAACTTCCAACATAATGAACTCAAACTGATCATTTCATGATCTCATGATGACTCACATTTTCGAATCAATGGGGAACCCTTGGAATTCTATCTTGCCTTGGTGTGCTATAACAACATCAGGAACCTCATTCTGATACTTGCACGCTAACTTCTCCACAAATTTTTTCTCAGTCATTTTCAACACTTGAAAAAGGCTAGTATCTGCCTTAATCAACCCCTTTGACAACAAAAGTTGCAAAACTAAACACCTCGGAATAATCCTTTTCTCCAAGCTATGCAATAGAAGATGAGGATTCTTGGAAATCAGCAAAGGCTTCATCTTCAGTTTGTTCACAAAGAAATCCGTCGATTTCTTGATCTTCTTCTCTGAAACAATCATAAACAATGGTTGCGTTTTGAATACTGAATAGATCTCATCCTTTGACAAACCAAAACTTTTATAAGCTTCCACCTTTTGCTCCCACAGTGTCTTACTCATTTCTGCCATCACACGGGTTGCCGAAACAAATCCCAAGCTATTGGGATTAAAACCCAATTTCGTAACCTCACTAACAATCTCACAAAACCGAGAAGTCCTCAAAAGTAGCGACGTTGGATGACTCAAGAACATTTTCAAAACTAATGACTCGGATACACCATGGCTTATCAACATTGATATGTTGGGCTGTAGCACATCCTCCACATTAAATTCAACTATATAGTGGCATGCCTTTATAGCTTTTAAGACATTCTCATCAGTGCCAAGAATCCGCCTAAGCTCTTGGACACAAGGAATGATTTGCTTTTCGAGGCTTCTTTCTAGAATATAAGGCTGTGTGGACAAAATCTTTGCAATTTCAGGATCCAACAAGCCCAAGGATTTGAAAAACTCCAACTTTGGCTTAAAGATCTTGTGCGCATCATATAAATACAATAGTGGACGCTTCATGGTCAAAGTTGATATTTGGTCATCACTAAAACCATGAGCTCTAAAGAACTCAACAAGAGTGTATGCATCACTTTCAAGCACATGTGGCACACGTGGGTCTTTGCAAAGCATTTTCGCAAGGCTAGCGCAAGAAAACCCCAAGGATTCAAACAACTCCATGTTGGGCTTAAGGTATTCTCTAAATCAGCCAAAAGCAGCCGTGACGACTACTAATTAGGATTCTGATGTGGGTCTGAGTCAAACCGTGAGTTCGTCAACAGGTCTAAGACACTGAGTTGGGGTTTTTGGGTTCTCAAGTTGAGCTTCTGGAAGCTGAAATGGGCTAATCCCAAGGACAACCCCATGAGTTTTGGAGAAGGAGACTGTTAAGAGATTTTGGGTCATTGGAATTAGGGAGTTCTCCAGATGGGTTTGACAGAGGAGTGTTGATGAGAAGTGGCCTTTGGGTTAGGGATGAAGCTTTGTGCTTCAATTCCTGGGCGCAGTTTTACAAAAATAAACGAAACATTTGATCTTTATTTGAGAAAAAAAAAGGAGCTTGTTAATTAGGTGGAAAGAGTGAAGAATGGTTACCTGGGTTGAGATTTGGAGATGGTATTGTGATGCTAAAGCTTATTGAACTGTTGGAAGCATTTTGCTTCCTCCTCTTCTGTGTTTTTGTCCACCCGAGCACAATCCAAGGCAAGGTCGTGTAACGCACTACTCCTTGCACCCAAAAGTGAGTCTCAGTCCGTTTGGTACTGGATTTTAGAGAGTTAATTTTTTTTTTTAATTTAAGAAATAAGTCCACGTACCCCCCCCTCAAATTACTATTCAATTAACAATGTCCTCCAAACTTTCAATTGTGACAATATACCTCAAAACTACCAAACAATTGTCAATGTTCCCTCCAAAGTTCGCAAAAAGAAAAATGACCCTACAAATTTTTTATTAAAAAAAAAAATACCCTTATGAACTCAAAAAAAAAAAAAAAAAAAAATACTTTTTTAAACGAAAATATTTATTTATTTTTTTTAATTTTTGAATTTGGCCAATTGGGTGGTAGTTTTTTTAAAAAAAATTTAAAAATTTTGAATTTGGCAAATTGGGTGGTTAGTTTTTTTTTTTTTTTTTTTTTAAGCTCTTATTTATTTTAGGGTAAATGTATGATAAATTCCTGGGTAAGAGCATCATATTTTTTTCCTCTTTCACTTTTTTATTTTGGAAATAAGGTCCCTCAGTATTCACGATTTTCAAATAGATCCCTCGGTCAGTCATCTGTCTAGAAAAATTTGGGGCTTAGTCCCTTGCCCCAAAATGATGTCGTTTCGTATGTTTGGTGTTTTCCAGAATGTCTCTGCCTTCCATGTCATTTGCTACCTCTTGCCCGTGAGAATTAAAAATGGTGGAGATAAAAAACAACCTGTTGTGTCGTTCTCAATTATTGAAGAAGGATGATGGGAAAGAAAACAAATCTGGACAGAGGAGAAGTGGATTGCGAAGGGGATAAGGAGATGTCCACTGGCAAGTCGAAAAAGGTTAGGGAAATCATTGGTTTTTTTTCATCCATTTTTGTTCTAATCTTACATTTTAGGGTTTGCAGCAGCCATCACGCTCTTCGTCTTCTATTTCGTCGGTGGGAGTCGTTGAAGATGTGGATGCACAGATGTGCTTTTGTAGCCTTCATTCTCCACTGAGAACTTCAACGATGACGGCCAACCTTGGGAGGCGCTCCTACGGGTGTGCCAGGTACGATGGCCAAAAGGTAAGTGTTTGATTAGGACTACATTGAAATGCCCAAATCATTGTGGATACCTTACTCATTTCCGTTTTTCTTTTTGTTAGAAAGGCGATCATTTTCAATTTTTTCAATGGTATGACAAAAAGATATGTTCTCGCGGAAAAGAAGTATTGAATTGGTTGCAAAACGATTTTAACCAATGGGAGGAAGAAGTGAAGTGCCTGGAGGATAAGGTGAAGTGTCTGGAGGATGAGGTGAAGTGCCTAGGAGATGAGGTGAATCAACTTAGAGCACCAATGTGCCAGCTTCATCATCCGTTGGTGATTTTGTTGGTTGTAATTGTTACTCTGCTAGGACTATAATGGATGGAATATTGAAGTTGAGGAGCCCTTGATTGACGACATTCCATTTATGTAGGCCAGTTAAAATGAACACTAAGTTTAGTTGTATTTTAAGTAATGTATGCTTGTATGCGCTTATGTATGGATCATCAATGTGCAATCTAATGACACTATTTTGATTAGTCAATGGAATGTATGAGTGCAAATGTTTTCTGGGCAGCACATGAATGTCAAATTCTAATTCTAAGAAATAGCATTCATACACTGCATATGCAATGTACACTAATCTAAACAAATTGCTACTAACAAAACTGTACCAATAACATCCACACCAAGATTTCCTTCAACAAATTTTGGCTAATAAATTGGTACCTAATAACATCCACATCAAAGATAGCATTAAACACAATTGTTGGTTACTAACCTTAATACATAATCATCATACATGACCAAAATACAACCACCATACTATATTGTTTAGAATCAAAATACAAGCCATTTTTCATAATATAACCCAAGAGTTCAAAATATAAGGTGAATGTTCATCACAAATAACATTTCACCAAGAGTTCAAAAAATCCAACATGAATGCAACAAGCATCAACTACTGAGTAACAGTTGTGTTGTCCATGCCTCCATGAACAACCCTACTAACTGGTTGAGATGAAGGTTGAGTGTAATACCCTAAAGATTTATCAAGTTTTAAGGGTTATTTTTGAGCTTTCGGATATCATGGAACGTTTGAAGGACTCTATGGAACGTTCAATATGCTCAAGGAACATTCGATGTTAAGGATCAAACGTTCGATACATGTCCCAATGCACTGATCACGTGAAAACTTTCGATCAATGTGCATGTCAGACAATATCAAACGTGCGATGCTTTTATAGAACATTTGATGTGCTTTTATCAAACGTTCAATGCTTTAATTAGACGTTCGGTGGAAACCCTAGAACCGTTGGATAATAATGCATCAAACGTTCGATACATCCAAAAATCCATCAATCCATAGACTGACGTCCCAACTCTATAAATACCAACCCTAAGCCCCCCTTTGCATTGTTTACACTCGGTTTGGATTCACCAGAGACTTTTGTGTGTGTGAGGGAGAGTGTTTGGAGGAGAAGGAAGGTGATTTGGCTTGAAGAGGTATCCATCATTCCTTGATTCGTTTCCTTGTTGTTTTGTTGTCTAGTGGTTGTTATGTCTTAGTTTTTATGTTGTGTAGTTTAAGATTGATCATTATAGAGTAATAATTGATTTATGTAAGTTTTGATGCTTTAAGGTGGTTTAGAGGTTTGGTACCTCAAATCATGTGTTCTTGTAGTTTGAGACTCTTTATTTTCTCTGGTTAGACGTTTAGGAGACCTTAGGAGGAGTTAGAAACCAAAAGGGACCGAGATGTGGTCCAGAATGAGTTTCTGGACTTCATCAAACATTCAATGTTCATCACCAAACGTTTGATGTTCCACATCAAATGTTCGATGTACAGGTATAGATTGTTTGACCCTCATAGTCAAACGTTTGATGCTCGGACAGAATGACCTTTTGGGTTATTAGAAGCCTAGGGCTTATTTAGTGCAAGGCATAAGACTAATAGAAAGGTTATTTCTCAGATTTGGAAGTTGGAGACCCGGTGGAAGTGTATTTAACGGAACCATACAACTCAAGTGAGTAAGAACTCACATGGATACTTATTATTGTTATACTTTTATGCATAGCATGACTACTTTGATGTACAAAATATGCATGTTTATAACTATCTTGAAATGCTTATTTCTCTCAAATGTGAACTCCATTTGTGAAAATGATTGTGACTAAGAAAGATAATGAACAATGAGTTGTGAAGAGCATGCATATAAAAGACACCAAGATTAATATGCATCGTATGACATGATTGCACCATCTCGCAACGGAATAATGGTCATGGGCTTACCATTATTACGGGTTGATTCTATGGTCAAAAGAGTTTATGTTATTGAAAGGGCCTTTGATCCAATGGTTTAGTTTGTGACAACGTACCATTCATTGAGTGGGTCACCAGTTATGGCTTAGCTAGTCAGTGTGGGCCACCCGAAGTCGGACTCGGTCGAACTGCTAGTATAAGACGGTAGTTGTGTAATGACCGGGGCACCGGGAGTTGTATCATATGTCCTTTCGGACGAGCTAACCTTATTGAGTGAACGTAATGTCTCAAATAGACCATATTGTTAACATATCACATGTTTCTAATTATATTATTTACTATAAATATATTGCATTATGACATGTTATAAACTAAGAATGACAATGCTTATGTTTATCAACTGAGTTCACAAATGATAATGTGTATAACATGTGCATTATTACTCACTAAGTCATGGACTTACTCTTGTATCTTTTCCATCTATACTCTTATGTGAATTGTTAGCTGAAATCGAGAATGGCTGTGTATGGGATGCACGAGGTAAGGTTGGAGGATGTCCTCCGGGTGATCTTTGATCACCTGGAACCAATTTGGCTCGCTCGTATTTGGTTCGGTGAAGGAGATCGCTACAACGATCTGATCGACATGATTNATTGTTAGCTGAAATCGAGAATGGCTGTGTATGGGATGCACGAGGTAAGGTTGGAGGATGTCCTCCGGGTGATCTTTGATCACCTGGAACCAATTTGGCTCGCTCGTATTTGGTTCGGTGAAGGAGATCGCTACAACGATCTGATCGACATGATTTACGAGATGTATCTCGAGCTGGAGCCTAACTAGTTTTGTTTGTATTGGATGATATATTAGTACTTTAAGATGTAATTTTTATGTTATTTCGATGACTGGTTTTATGACCTTATTTTGGAGACATTAGACTTATAATTATCTATGATATTATGGTTATGTTTTGTTGTGTTATTTTGGTATTCTTTTATTGTGGGTGTTAGTTGCTATCTCTATCTTTTATAAGTGACAAGTCTTCCGCTGTAGGCTCTCATTCCTTTATAATGAGAATTTATGATCCCTGAGTTTTAACCTTGGAAGGGCTAAGAGGCATATCACTAAGTTATTTACAAGTTAAATGATTTTGTCGGGGCGTTACAGTTGGTATCAGAGCCTTTGCGCTTTGAAAGACTATTGAATTTAGATAGAGAACATAAGTAATGATCATACCAGAATATAGGTTGGTTAGATGTTAAGGCTTTGCCTTAGGTTTAGCTATGTACTTTTCGGGACGGTTTTTTATTCTACTGTTCGTTGCAGAAGATGCCACCTTGAAGTAACCCAACTACTGGTCTAACACTTTGGAGATGGGGGATGCTGAAGATCATGTCGTTCCTCCAAAGGCCGTGGATATCCCAGTCCAGGGAGTTGTCCACTCGAACCCGACTCAGCTACTTGTAGCAGTTACCCAGTTGGTGACTACCATGACTCAGGAGAGGGAAGCAAGGCAACCTTTTGCTGGACAAGGTTATACTTTCAAGAATTTTTGCAGCCACAACTTCGATGGTTTCGATGGTACTGGAGACTATATTAGTGCTGAGAATTGGCTGAATGATATGGAGGAGCTTCTAGAGGCAACAGGATGTAATGATAGCCAAAAGGTGCCATACACTGCCTATAAGCTGTCTAGGGAAGCCAAGAGGTGGTGGCAGGCTAAAAAGGTCCTGTTTATTTTAGAATTGGGTTCAGAACAAGCTATCACTTGGAAAATGTTTAAGGATGCTTCAACAAGCATTTCTTTCCCAGAGTGGTGCAAGAGGCTAAGTCAAGGGAGTTCATGGATTTGACTTAAGGAGGCATGTTGATCACTGAGTATGCTTCTCGGTTTGTGCAACTATCCCCATTTGCTCCTTATCTTATTCCAGATGAAGAGAAGAAGGCCAAGAAGTTTGAGAGAGGCCTAAATCCCCAAATTAGAACAATGATGGCTTGCTTTGATATCCGGGATTTCTCTCAATTGGTGGATCGTGTATCCATTTATAAGAAAGGACTTAAGGAGAGTTCGACAGCCGCTATGGAGTACAAGAAGAGGAACTTCATTCCCAGGACTACTTCTTCTAGATGTGTGGGAATTAACAAGAGGATGGCTATAGGAGGTCATTAATTTCAGCGACCACCCCTGGATCGCGTACTAATCGCCCCTCAGTATCGACCGCAGTAGAACCAGCAGAGTCAGCAGACTCAGAAGGGTCAAGCACCTGCCTTGTGCCGCCAATGCAATAGGGTGCATTGGGGAGTGTGTAAAGCAGGCTCGGAAACTTGCTTTAAGTGTGGTCAGTTTGGGCACTTCAGTAAGGAATGCATAGCCATGGGTGCGGCAGCACCACAAGGGAACGTGCAGAAACCATTGGTACCTACTCAAATGTATACATTTGGATCAGAAGGACTTGCAGAAAGATCGAAAGTGGTGACAAGTACCATCCCTATTACTGGATTTGAAGCATCAGTTTTATTGACTTTGGGGCTACCCACTCATTCATATCTAGTACTTTTGTAAGATTATCTAGATTAGCGGTTAGACCCCTAGATGTCAGTTTGGCTATAGCAACACCAGTAGGGAAGACAGTAGTGTGTAAGAATGTAATTTGCGGATGTCCTTTGAGCATCTGTGGAGAGGTACTCCCTGCAAACTTAAACGTCTTTGCGATGTTCAGCTACAACGTCATCTTGGGAATGGATTGGCTTGCGAAGCACCATGCCAACATTGATTGTGCCAGGAAGAGGGTAATGCTTACGCCTTGGGGAGGCACGTAAGTTGTTTTTGTGGGATCTCGGACTAATACCCTACTCCCTGTAATATCAGCCATTCAAGCAAGGAAATTCATCACTAGTGAAGATTTGGCATTCGTGGTGTTTGTTGTTGAAGCTACGGAGAAGCAGAAGGAGAAGAACCTGCAAGATATTCCCGTGCTGCAAGAATTCTCAGACTTTTTTTTCAACGGAATTCTCTGGTTTACCACCCGAAAGGGAAGTCGAGTTTGGAATCGAGTGTATTCCAGGCACGGGACCAATATCGAAGACACCATATCGGATGGCGCCAACAGAGCTTAAGGAGTTGAAGGATCAGTTGCAAGAACTACTGGATAAGGGTTTCATTCGCCCTAGTTCTTCGCCTTAGGGTGCACCTGTGCTGTTTGTTAAGAAGAAGGACAGAACTCTGAGAATGTGCATTGATTATCGAGAGCTGAATAAGGTCACTATTAAGAATAAGTATCATTTGCTGAGGATTGATGACTTATTGGACCAGTTACACAGAGCTAGTGTATTCTCTAAGATAGACTTGTGGTCAGGATACCACCAAGTTAGAGTTAAGGAAGGAGATATACCAACGACGGCTTTCAGGACTTGATATGGACATTACGAGTTTCTGGTGATGTCATTTGGACTAACGACTGCCCCGGTGGTGTTCATGAATACTATGAACAAAGTCTTTCATGACTATTTGGATCAATTCATAGTGGTTTTCATTGATGACATCTTGATCTATTCTAAGAATCAAGAGGAACATGGGATTCATCTACGAAAGGCACTCGAGAGGCTTCGTCAAGAGCAGCTCTTTGCTAAGCTTGAGAAGTACAAATTTTGGTTGGATAGCGTGTCTTTTCTTGGACATGTCATCTGGGGAGAAAGAGTGTAGGTAGATCCTGAAAAGGTTAAGGCAATAGTGGATTGGACTAGACCGACCAGCGTGCATGAGGTTCGAAGTTTCTTGGGACTCGCTGGTTACTACCGACGTTTCATTGAAGGATTCTCCAAGTTTTCAGGACCATTGACTGCCCTTACTCGGAAGAATGTGCGTTATTTATGGACGGACGCGTGTGAAAAGAATTTTCAGGAGCTTAAAAGATAGTTAGTGTCAGCGCCAATTCTAACATTACCTACAAGCTCTGAAAATTTTGTGGTGTATAGTGACGCTTCGAAGAAAGGATTTGGTTGCGTGCTTATGCAGAACGGGAAGGTGATTGCTTACGCTTCACAACAACTAAAAGATTACGAGCAGAACTATCTGACGCACAATTTTGGAATTGGCAGCAGTCGTCTTTGCACTCAAGACTTAAAGGCACTACTTGTTTGGTGAGAAGTACGAGATCTACACCGACCACAAGAGCCTAAAGCATTTCTTCACTCATAAGGAGTTGAATATGAGGCAGCGGAGATGGTTAGAGCTGATCAAGAATTACGACTGTGAGATCAATTACCATCCAGGGAAGGCTAATGTGGTGGCTGACACTTTGAGCAGGAAGTCAACAGTAGAGCTATCAGCACTAGGGACTTCTCAACCACAATTGATCATGGAACTTGAGAGATTTCGAGTAGAAGTCGTTGAGGAGAGTATAACCGCACTTGTGTGCAGTATGACGGCGCAACCCGAATTGCTTGAAAGGATCAAAGCCGCTTAGATTAGTGACCCTGAGTGCCTAAGGATTAAGAAGCAGTTAAAGGAAGGTAAGGCACAAGAGTTTTGTTTAAGGGATGATGGGATGCTCACCCATTCTAAGCGAGTTTGTGTACCTGCAAGTAATGAGTTGAGGAAAGAGATTATGAGCAAGGCTCATCATTCTCTACTTTCTGTACATCCTAGAAATACCAAGATGTATAAGGACGTGAAGGGTTCATACTGGTGGAACAATTTGAAGAGGGACATTGCTAAGTTTGTAGAACAATGCTCTACCTGTTAGCAAGTGAAGGCTGAACATCNAGTTTTGTTTAAGGGATGATGGGATGCTCACCCATTCTAAGCGAGTTTGTGTACCTGCAAGTAATGAGTTGAGGAAAGAGATTATGAGCAAGGCTCATCATTCTCTACTTTCTGTACATCCTAGAAATACCAAGATGTATAAGGACGTGAAGGGTTCATACTGGTGGAACAATTTGAAGAGGGACATTGCTAAGTTTGTAGAACAATGCTCTACCTGTTAGCAAGTGAAGGCTGAACATCAAAGGCCTGTAAGAATGCTCAAACCCCTGCTTATACCTAAGTGGAAATG
>FXXK01000325.1:30055-44134 GCA_900184695.1 Betula pendula
TATTATTCTTTCATGTGAATATATTCCATGATTTGTTCATCTACGAACTTTCTTAAATTCTATTCAGGTCATATTTGACATATGCCATCATGAACATGATTAAGGCCCTATTTTTTATAAGCAACATAAGCCAAATACCTACCTTGTAATTAATTCTTCCACTTGATTAACCCTTTGAGCTTATTGTTGTTTTTTTTTTCGTTTATTGTGGCAACCCACGTGTACAACTTGAAACCCCAAAAACAAATGTCTTGTTACCAAGCCGTAAAGCTAAGTGAAGCATTGTTCATCATTATATATGTGTGGGTGGGCAAAATATAAGTGGGGGTGTCTGGATTTGTTGTAATGGGCCTATGAACTGGTGAAATGGACATATCTCATATCTCAATAGGGTCCTACAATTTCCAATAAATGAATCTGTTTATCACGTTGATATATAAAAGGGAAGTTATACAAAGGATCGTTGCCTGCATAATAAAAAGTATACCTTTTGTACGATCTCTTTTGCAAGCAGGAGTTACATGGTTTAAATGCTAAAGACAAATTGAACGAAGCTGCTGATGAGTGATTGGTTTACAATGTCTAATATTTCGAGCTGAGTTGATTCATTTGCTCCACTAGTTTTGATGCATTTTGAGCTACCCCCAAATATTTTCACACCTTGATCCAAACCGTTACAACCTTGAAAATCTATGATCGGTATGCAGTAATCACTAGTGGTGGAAATGAGAAGATATGCAAGCTATGTAAGGATCATTTCCATTGGAATGAATTTGAGTGAGAACACATATCCGTCAAACACATGAGAGTCGAGTGTTTATTTCCCGTGAGGGTCTACGATTAGGTTTACCCATCTCAAGTGAAAATGCTTTCTAAGAATGTAAAGGTTTAAGATGTTTGTTCACTGATAGTATAGAGTTTTTGAAGAGCTTGGTGTTCTTTGTTGAGTGGCATTGCAACCTCGTTTCTTGGAAAAGTGAAATTTGAAGTTGCCAAGGACGAGCAAAAGTAAGTGGGGGAATTGATAAGGAAGCAAAATGTCATATTTTCTCCCTTAATGTTTAGTCTTTTATACTTATTTGGGCCTAAATGTACTCATTATTCTTTTATTTTGATTTAGGATGCATTGGAGGCATTAAATGCAAAACAAAGCTAATTGGGACGATCTGGACAGTTCAACATCACTTTGTAATCTGGGCATAACTCTCCCTCCAAGTTCCGATTGAGATGATTCAAGATGATACTGGAACACCAAGAAACAAGATTTAAAACTTTCTGTCTTTGAGTTTTGAGAGATACTGTGCGAACAAGGTCGAAAATGGGCCTTGAAGTTGCGGCACCTGCATTGTTGATGTTCTGGAACATCCTTAGCATGCTATTCTAATCTGCAGAAACCAGGCAGAGCTGATACACAAAAATTACAGCTGGAAACACCACTGTCCTAGTTATATTAGACTTTATTTTATTTTAATATTTTCCTTAATACAAATTTGGAATTGTTATTTTAGGATAATATTTAGAATATCTTTAGGAGATTTTGAGGCTTCTAATAAGGGGCATAAACGTGTATAAAGGAGAGGGGAATCATAAAACTATGGCAACCTTTTTTCTCCCCTCTTCCTAACTGATCCTTTGATTTTCATCATGGCTCTGCGCGCAAACTATTTATCATTAGTTGAAGGAAACGGAAGCCTGGAATCAATAAAAAACATGGAAGGAATGGATGAAAATGGAGAACACAGGAACGTTGCAACACAAGAGTTAGAGGAAATTCCGCAATGATGCCTATGAGATGCAGATTACAAGAAAGAACGAGAGGATTTGTCACGACAAATGATCTCCAGAAAGGAGTTTAAAGGTTGGTCAAAAAGTCCTTCTATACCATTTCGACGCCTCGGTTGTGTTCCGGGTAAGTGCGTTCTCGTGGAGTGGACCTTTTCGTGTTATAATGTTTTTTCCTCATGGTGTAGTTGAATTCAAAGTTTAGCACTCCAACAGGTTCAACGAGTGAATGGCCATCAGCTTAAGACTGTCCTATGAGCGTGTTCAAAGTAGAGAAATGTGGCAAAATTAGACCTTGAGAGATCCATTTATACAATGAAGAAGAAAGCCTGAGTCGAGCCAACGACAAATAAACATAAGGCTGCTTGCTTGGGAGGCAACCAAGGGGGAGTCTGGTTTCTTTTCTTGCATTTTATATTTTGGTTATTTTTGCCTTTTTCTTTCATTCACCATACATAGGGCGACAATGTAAGGTTTTAAGTCGTGGGGCGGGGATTGAGTTGGTTTAATAATTGTTCAAAAAAAAAAAAAAGGGAGTTTTTCTTTTATTTTTATGTTTTTTTTCCCCAATGATTTGGGGTGGTGTGATGGTATGACAAATCAATTGAGCTTGAAACATCATAACATGAGAATAAGTAATCTCCAACTTAGAATTCATTAGTCTAGTTGATTTTCCTTGAGGAATGGTTGTGAGCTAATTTGGTAGACCAAAGCCGGTGAGATGTAGGAGCCTTAGACTGACACATCCTATCAGGTCAGCTATTATTCTTTCATGTGAATATATTCTTCATGGATTTGTTCTCTACGAACTTTCTTAAATTCATCTTCGAAGGTCATATTGACATATGCATGCATGAACATGATTAAGGCCCTTTTTGTTATAAGCAACATAAGCCAAATACCTACCTTGTAATTAATTCTTCCCTTGTTAACCCCTTTTGAGCTTTATTGTTGTTTTTTTTTTCGTTTTATTGTGCAACCCACGTGTACAAGCTTGAAACCCAAAAAACAAGTCTTGTTACCCAAAGCCGTAAAGCTAAGTGAAGCATTGTTCATCATTATATATGTGTGGGTGCGCAAGATATAAGTGTGGGGTGTCTGATTTGTTGTTATGGCTATGACTGGTGAAATGGAACATATTCTCATTCTCAATTCCGGAGTCCTACAATTCCAATAAATGAATCTGTTTTATCACGTTGATAATACAAGGTGGAAGTTATTACAAAGGATCGTTGCCTGCCATAATAAAAAGTATCCCTTTTGTACGATCTCTTTTGCGCAAGCAGCGAGTTTTACATGCGTTTAAATGCTAAAGACAAATTGAACGAAGCCTGCTGGGATGGAGTGATTGGTTTACAATGTCTGGATATATTCGAGCTGAGTTGGGATTCCATTTTGCTCCACTAGTTTTTGATGGCCTTTTGAGCTACACCCCAAATATTTTTACACCTTGATCCTAATACCCGTTACAACCTTGAAAATCTATGATTCGGTGGATGCAGTAATCACTAGTGGTGGCAAATGAGAAGATATGCAAGCCGCTATGGTAGATCATTTCCATTGGAATGAATTTGAGTGAAACACATATCCTTCAAACACATGAGAGTCGAGTGTTTATTTCCCGTGAGGGTCTACGATTAGTTTACCCCACTTCAAGTGAAAATGCCTTCTAAGCATGTAAAGTTTAAGATGTTTGTTCACTGATATTATATGAGTTTTGAAGAGCTTGGTCGTTCTTTGTTGAGCTGGCATTGCAACCTCGTTTCTTGGAAAAAGTGAAATTTGATGTTGCCCCAAGGACGAGCAAAAGGTAAGGTGGGGGGAATTTGCATAAGGAAGCAAAATGTCATATTTTTCCCTTAATGTTAGTCTTTGTATACTTATTTGGGCCTAAATGTACTCATTATTCTTCTTATTTTGATTTAGGATGCAATTGGAGCATTAAATGCAAAACAAAGCTAATTGGGGCGATCTGGCAGTTCGACATCACTTCGTAATCTGGGGCATTAACTCTTCCTACAAGCTCTGACTGAGATGATTAAAGATGATGTGAACAACAAGAAACACAGATTTTAGCAACTTTCATGTTTTGAGTTTTCGAGAGATACTTGCGAATCAAGGTCTAAATTGGGCTTGAAGTTGCGGCACCTGCACTGTGATGTCGGAACATCCTTAGCATGCTATCTAATCTGCAGAAACCAGCAGAGGCTAGTCACGAAATTACAGGTGGAAACACACTTCCTAGTATATATGCTGACTCTATGCTTATTTTAATATTTTCCTTAATAATCAAATTTGGAATTGGTTATTTAGGATAGTATTTAGAATATCTTTAGGAGATTTTGAGGCTTCTAATAAGGGCATAAACGTGTATAAAGGAGGAGCGGGAATCATAAACTATGGAAACTCTTTTTTCTCCCCCTCTTCCTAACTGATCCTTTGATTTTCATCGATGGCTCTGCGCGGCTAAACTATTTATCATTACGTTGAAAAACGGAAGCCTGGGACAAAATCCCCCAAATAAAAACTGTGAGATACTAAATTGTTTTAGTGTCAATTTGCTTTGAGTATTCAGATATTCTTTTGTGCCTATATTTTCATGATTGTCTTTTTAATTACCAGGTCCTAACTAATTTATTATTCGTTGCAATCTACTGCATAGATTATGATATCAAATCCGAATTGTTTGATCCCTCTAATTTGGAGTAACTTAAGCATTTGAATATTTGCTGCGTCAGAAATAGAGGATCAAACAATTAATGGATTTGACTATCTAATCTAGCAGTAGATGCAACGAATAAAAATTAGTGGCTTCCTAGTAAATTAAACGAGGGTGGGGGGGACAACATGAAAATAGGCACAAAAGAATACTGATACTCAAAGCATAAATTAACCAACTAAAACAATTTAATATTACAGTTTTATTGATTCCCAGACTTCCGTTTCCTTCAACCAATGATAAAAGTTAGCACGCCAGAGTATGAGAAAAACCAAAGGACAGTTAGAAAGAGGGAGAAAAAGGGTTCCGTAGTTTATATATTTCCCTCTCCTTTATAATACGTTTTCCCCTTATTAGAACCACAAAATCTCCTAAAGATATTCAAATAACTAATCCTAAAATAACCAATATCCAAATCTTGATGGATTAAGAAAAATATTAAAAATAAAATATAGTCTAATATAACTAAGGAAGTGTGTTTTTCCAGCTGTAATTTTCGTGCACCAGCTTCTTGCTAGTTCTGCAGATTAAGAATAGCATGCTACAGGAATGTTCCAGAACATCAACAATGCAGGTCTGCAACTTCAATTCCCAAATTTAGACCTGGATTCAGCAATTATCTCTCAAAACTCAAAATATGAAAGTTGTATATCGTTGCATTGTTGTCCATAGCAATCGGTTGAATCCATCTTTAATCGGAGCTTAGAGGAGGAGGAGTTATGCCCAGATTACAAGGTGATGTCGAAAATTGTCCAGAATCGCCCCAAATAGCTTTGTTTTGCATTTAATGCCCCAACATTGCATCCTTTAAATCAAAATAAAAGAATAATGAAGTACGTTTAGGACCAAAATAAGTATAAAGATAAACATAAGGGAGAAAAATATGACATTTTGCATTTATCAAATTCCCCACACTTAACTTTTGTTTGCCCCTGGGCAAAACTCAAATCTCACTTTCCAAGAACAACCAAAGGTGTGCAATCCATCAACAAACGAACAACCAAGCTCTTCAAAACCATACATTAAACATATCATAACAACATTCTAAACACTTACATATAGCTTAGTAAGCCATTTTCACTTGAACGATGGGGGGGTAAACTAATACGTAGACCCTCCACGGCAAATAAACACTTGGACTCTCATGTGTTTGAAGGATATGGTTTCGCTCAAAGTTCATTCCAATGGAAATGATCTACCCATAGGCTGCATATCTTCTTCATTCTCCACCACTAGGATACATGCATAACAAACACGAACACTAAGGAACTTGTTCAGGTTGTAACGAGGTTTAGGATCAACGGCTGGAAAAACATTTGGGAGGTAGCTCAAAAGCCATCAAAAACTAACTGGAGCAAAAAGAATCAACCCGAAAGCTCGAGATATTTGAGCTACACTCCCAAATATTTTCCACCTGATTCCTAAACCTCGTTACAACCCTTGAAAAGTCCTTGATGATCGTGTTAATGGGGATCAAGACTCTTCAAGAGATTACTGTGCATGGATTGTGAAGATGAAGGTAATCTTCTTATTTTCTCCTAAATTTCTGGGAGCACGAAATTTTTATGAGCGAGGATGTTGCCCTAAAAAGTTTTAATTTAAGGGTTATCTTTTAGCTTTGGGATGCCATGGGAACGTTTGGAAGACTCGTATGGAACGTTCGGTACTGCCTCAAGGAAGGTTTGATTTGAGGATCAAACATTTGGAATATTGTCCAATGCATTGATCACGTGAAAAACTTCAATCAAGTGTATGTCAGACAATATCAAATGTTGATACTTTTATGCAAACGTTCATGGTGTTTTTATCAAACGTTTGATGCCTTAATCAGATGTTCGGTGTTGAAACCTTAGAACGTTGGATAATAGTGCCATCAAACGTTCGATGTCGTAACATCAACGTTCGACATACATCCAAAAATCCATCAAGTTCATAGATTGATCGTCCCACGCTCTAAATGATCCAACCTTACGATGATAGTCACACGATGCCTACAATTGTTAAAATTATAATTAAGCCGCTCGCGATCAGATCCGTATCCTTGTAGGATAGCTCTTAAAAGAGTATCATCCGCGGGGACTGTGATGGTTGGCTTTGTCAAGCTTTCGAGGTTCTCCTAGCTCAATCAATGAAAACAAGGTGTTTGATTTTAAAACTTAAAATACATAAACGTAAATAATTAAACATAATGACAGTAAACTTAAATGACATAATTGTAAATGACGTAGAATGAAATGACATTAAGTGTAAATGACATAAATGTAAATGGGCATAAATGGTAAAGATAAGGTAGAATGCAGGATTGTAGTCTAACTTGGGATCTTACACAAACGGCTATATATGAGCGTGTAAAGTTGCCAAATCCTTACAACAATTTCATCAAGAATTTCTACCAGAAGAAAATGATAAAGATCATAGTTTTGCAACTAGTCACTCAACCAAATGGCATAAATTTAAATGACGAGAAAGAATTTACATGGTGGAGATAAACTCATGCCCCATAGCCATTGCGATATAAGCTCTCTTAATAGCCACCACAAATATCATGAAATAGCATAAAGCATCATAGTTTCCACCTCTCTTGTCCATCTACCAAGTTAAACGTAATCATAGATTGGATTGTGGTCCCTAGCTGTGCCTATCAAACTCACATAACATCAAGTCAAAAGATCATTGCATAGCTTATACTTCTCAATCAAGAGCATCAAAAAGCATTGAAATCATTCAAAAACTTAAACAATTCCTCATAGACAAAGAACAAGTTTTCATTTCAAATGGTATAATCTTTAAAACAACGGCCTTTTCCAAATGCACATATACCATTCATACATAATCCTAGCTTAAATACAATCAACCTCAACTCATAACCCCAAGGAAAAAATTACATCAACCCTTAAAAAGGAATCATTCCTCAAGGATTTGGATTTCTCATTGAAATTGAAGAAATCCATTCCTAAGAGTATGGAGTTATGGGTCAGTTCTATCATCTATATAATGAGCAAAACAAAGTAAAGAACTAAAAACTATTCTGTACAAAGCTCAAAAAACGTCCTCTGTGCCTCTTATTTTTTCGGACAGCCAAACAGTTATATTAAGGAAGATGAGCTTTAGAAAGATCAAGCAAAAATAACACTAAAAGTTTTCAGCTGTTAGGGAGTCCTCTAAGAGATGAGTTCGGCGCCACAATGTCTAGCAAGCCGCAATTTTTGACCCAAAAATATCCCACCATCCACAACAGCTGTCTAAAAATTCCTGCAGTTTCGGAGAGGTCCGACGCGACGCTCAAGCGTCAGGATGGGGCGCATCGAGCGTCATGATGCTGCTGGGTGCCTTGATTCTGTGTGCGGGGCTTGCGAGCCGCCAGGCTTCATTGCGGCGACGCTCGAAATTCGTCAGATTGGGCGCTCGAGCGTCACTCCCTTCTACAAGCATTATGTACTTCCCAAAAATATCTTAAGCTTAATGCCTGATCGATAGTGTCTTGAATTCTCATTAAGACCTGACAAATAGAGAAAACCACTAAACAACTAAAAACCATGTAGATAAACAACTACAAACTAAGGTATAAACACATGTGATGTTTAAGGGGCTTGGAATGTTAACATTCAAGACTTATCACTTAACCCTTCTGGCACTGTTCACACTCGATTTGGATTCACCAGAGACTTGTGATGTGTAAGGGAGATGTTTTGGAGGATAAGGAAGGTGATTTGTCTTGATGAGGTATACCATAATTCCTTGATCGTTTCCTTGTTTTTGCTTGTCAAGGTGGTTGGTATGTCTTAGTTTCTAATTATTGTGTAGTTTAAGATGATCATTATGGAGTAATAGTTGAATTATGTAAGTTTTTGATGCTTTTGAGGTGGGTTAGAGGGTTGGTTTACCTTAAATCTTGCGTCTTGAGTTTGAGACTCTTTATTTCTCTGGTTAGATAATTTAAGGAAAAACCTTAGGAGGATTAAAAACAAAAAAGGACCGAGATGGTCTAGAATGAGTTTTGGACCTTCATTAAACATCGATGATTCTTCATCAAACGTTCGATGTTCTTCATCAAACGTTCAATGTTCTTCATCAAACATTTGGGATGTGCGAGTATGGAATATTCGACCCTCCTGTCCAACACGTTTAATGCCGGATAGGGAATGACCTGTTGGGTTATTAGAGCTACGGCTTGTTTAGTGCAGGCTAAGACCTAATGGAAAATGTTATTTTCATATCGTGACAGTGGAGACCCGGTTGGGAAGAGTATGTAACGAACCATCGTCCACAGTGATAAGAACTCCACATTAATACCTTATATTGTTCATACTTTTATGCAAGCAAGACTATTTTGATGTACAAAATATACATGTTTACAACTCTCATGAAAAGCTGTATTTCTCTCAAATTGAACTCCATTTGTGAAAATAATATGACTAAAAAAGGATTAATGAAACAATGAGTTTGTAAGAAGCATGCATATATAAAGACACCAAGATTAATCTGCATCGTATGACATGGTTGCACATCTCACAACGGAAAAAAAACCCCCGAAAGGTCATGAGCTTACCATTATTAAGGTTATTCTATGCGTTCATAAAGAGTTTATGTTATTGAGAGCGCCTTTGATCTAAGGGTTTAGTTTGGTGATACGGCACCATTCATTGAGTGGGTCACAAGTTACGGCTTAGCTAGTCATGCTAGGCTGACCCCAGGTCGGACTTGGTCAGACTGCTTAGTGGTAAGACGGTAAATTGTTCAATGACCAAGGCACCGGGAGTTGTACTAGATCCTTCGGACGAGCTGCTAATCCTAATTGAGTGGGGTAATAACTCAAAATAGGCTATATTGTTAACAATCACATGTTCCTAATTATATTCATGTACTATAAAGTATAATTGCATCGTGACATGTTTATAAACTCAGAATGACAGATGCTTGTGTTTTATCAACTAAGTTCACAAATGATATTGTGTATAAATAGTCATTATTACTCACTAAATCGTGGATTCTCTTGTATCTTTCTATCTACACGTCTTATGTGAATTGTAAGCTGATATCGAGAATGGCTGTGTATGGAGCAACGAGGTGAGGTTGGAGGATGTCTTTCGGGTGACTTGATCACTGGAACTAGTTTTGGCTGCTCATATTTGGTTCGGTGAAGGACGTCGTTGCAACGAATGACAGACATGATTTACAAGATGTATCTCGAGTTGGAGCCTAACTAGATTTTTTTGTATTAGAAATATATTAAGTACTTTAAGATTCTCTTAGTTATTCGAGACGAGTCTTTATGAACCTTATTTTGAAGACATCCGACTTATGATTTCATCTATGATATTATGGGTTGTGTTTTGTTTGTAATTCTGGTATTCTTTTATGTGGGTGTTAGTTGTATCTCTATATTTTATGAGTGGCAGCTTCGCTGTATGGCTCTCATCCTCCTTTATAATGAGAGTGTCTAGCCCTGAGTTTTAACCTTGGAGGGGGTTAAGGGCTGGGAGGCGACCACTAAGTCATTTACAAAGTTAAATGATTTGCGAGGCTTACATTGAATCCCACAAGTCATATAACAAAAAAAATTAATTGATTAATGATAAAGGACAAAGAAGAAAAAAATAAACACAGGGACGAGAGGTTGAATACACTTACTTTTGTTAGAATCTTATACCCTTTTTTTCTATTAAGGTTCCATATCTTTCGATTAGGATTTTCAGGTTGAGAACATCCCTTGAATTGGTGTCCTTGCTCCACGAATTTCCCACAAGTTACCCACCATACCCAACACAACTATCTGTGTATGGGTTAACGGCTCATCTGGTGCCCTTCTTCTAACTGTTTTTGGTCGACCAAGTTGTACTCTACATTTGGAGCAAACTGTCATCACACCCAACAGCCGGGTGGCCACATCCTCAGGACCCGGTATCACATGATTCTGAGGAGTCAATATGCTTAGTGTATCTAGATACACTGTAACAACCATCCCAAGTAATCCTCAGCTTTCTTTGCAAGCATATTGCACAACAAGCATGTCTGCAAGGAATACATTGAGCTGTCATCTCTCCCACATTTGCATGTTCGTTTACCTAAATCAACAACTCGGCATGTATCATACATATGGTCAACCTCGAACTCTAGCCTCATTTTCCATCTAGATAATAGTTCTTGTTTTCATCTTTAGACCTTTCCAACTTTTTAAGGATCTTCAAGACAAATTCCATAAGGCGCTGACGAATTCCATCATTTTTCTACTGAAATCTTTTCTTAAACTATTGCGAATCGATTTCCAGCATAGTAAGGAGCGGGTTTGTCTCTGCGGGTCTTGACCAACGTTGAAGGATCCGCTAGGTTATTTAATAGCATATCACTCTTACATTGTGGATGTAAAGCATGTCTCGACATTGAAGACAGGGTTGACCAATACTAAGTTAAAAAAAAAAAAAAAAAAATAACTGTATGCACCTTCATCCTTCCTCTAAATTTGTTTATGTGACTCTCAAATGCGCTCGATTGGAAGCCACGTGCAGCTTCCCATAACTCATCCTAAAAGCTTTTCCGTTGTATCGCCTAGACTTGAAGTTCGCATGCAGATGTTGGACAACAAAATCGCAGCTCAGGCAATGGTACAAGGATCCACTACATCACCAAGACCTATACACAATACATGTCCACTTCAATACGTAACAAAAGATTAAAATAAAATAAAACAAAAAAAGTAAACTAAAGATGGAACTTAAACACAAAAAGGAAGTTAATACCTTGCCTGGCGGTCAGACATTATAGTCGCAACCATGCCTTTCCCACAACCAACGTAAATATCATCAAGTAAATTTAATAAACCACTACCAAGTTGATCTATCTCAGCCTCTACTACCGCATACGCAAATTGAAACTAATCATCATGTCCATCTCTGTCCAATACCACACAACAACTGTCCCCATACTCTCCCTTTAGGTGGCAAGCATCTAAGCAACAATCGTCTACAACCAGAATTGAACCCCTTTTTACATGCTTCTAAAACATATGTACAATCTTTGAAACAGAGCCCTCCCTTTCTAACAATGCACTACTTTGGGATTCCACACACATTAGTGCTCTACACACTAGCTCCTTGCATGGCGGTACAACTCAGAATGACTACTAAAGATAGACTTAAGCTGCAATCTTCTAGCTTTCCAAAGTACTCGGGCCTATAGGGATATCTATGTTGTGCTCTCTTACATCTGTTGTAATGCATATGGGGTCAAGTTGGATCATCCCTTGAGTTTGTCATATACTTTTTGAAAAAAACTCACATCAGCCCTTGAGTTCGTACGGTTTCCACATTGATGGTCCGGTACAAATGCCTTGATCTATACTCGGTCAGTTCCTTCGCATTCAGATGCATGGATCCTACATTGGCAGTCTGGACCTTACGACACTAACACCACCCCTTATCCTTCATCTGTGTTTGTATTTGAAGTCAAATGAATCGCGCTTCAGCAAATCAATCAAATTAAATTTAAACACTCGCAATAGCACGACCTGTAGAATAGTCATATTGAGTGGAATCAACCACAGGGATTGTAAAAGGTTGTTGTAATAAATGCTAAGACTTTACCCCACTTAACCCATAAACAAAGAATTTGAGTTTAAACTAAAAATAAACAAACAAGAAGCTTTAAACTAGGTTATCCAAAATTAAGTTAATAAGAGTAGAAAGGTATAGGATTGATTTCCTCAATCCTCATACCACAAGAGACTAAGTTCTAGCATCCAGATTTCACACAAAGCATGAAATGGAGTGTGGAAGGGTGTACCCCCACACATCTCCACAGTATAGATTTTAAAAGGAATAATAGAGCTCATAGCTACACTCAAACACCCAACCTAATCATCTAAATGTGAGTATAATTAAGCTCCTACATGCAATATAAACCCTTCTCCAAAGCCTACACAATCAATGAAATAAGCATCAAACACATCTAGTTTCCACCGCTGCTTTCCAAACTATTTAAGCAATATCATAGATCAAAGTTGTGTCCCTACGCTGCCCTATCAAAACCTTAATCACAAATCATGCAAAAAGTATCATTGCATAGCTCCATAAATCAAGCAAAAACATAGACAATCCTTCATAGACAAAGAACCCATATATGTTCAAATGTATTTTTTTTTTTTTATGACATATACAAAATTCATAAGCATATACAATCTCCATCGCCATTCGGTACAAAACCAAAGCTAAAACTATCAATCATAGCACTTGATCAAGTTACATCAAAACCTAAAAAGGATTTAGTTCCCATATAAGAAATGGAAAACTCCTTGGTTGAGAACCCCATTCTAAGGAGGCAGTGCTAGAGGGAATATACCACTGTCTAATACCAAAAAGCAAAAGAAACTAAAAACTAAGAAAAAAAAACCGAGCAATTTCCTTCTCGGACTCAAGTACATATAAGAGGAAGGGCTTAGATCTTTCCAAAATCCATAATGTACAAAGATCCTTTCAAATATCTTGGGCGGTTCTGGGGGACGATTTCGGCCACCACAATGGACTGACAAGCCAAATCAGACCCATAGAAAGATCCCTAGCCTCATTGCTGCTGAAAGATCTCAGTTACTGAAGGGGCGACTACCTCGAGCGTCACTTTGGGCGCTCGAGTGTCAAGTGCCTCTGACGCTCGATAATCTGCGAGCGCTGCTTGCGTGCGCCCAGTGTTGAGGTTGCTTCTGGCAGCTCCGAGGCGTCAATAATGCGCCTCGAGCTCACTCCTTCTTCAGCAATGACTACTCCCAACATATCTTCAAGTCATAATGGTCCATTAGTTGGTCTGAATTCATAAGACCTGAAATATGCTAAAGAACTAAACACACAAAAGTTAATAACATACAAACAAGGTAATAAATACTGCGAGTTAAGGGGCTTGATGTGGTAACTCAGACTAATCAACCCAACACTACATAATGCTAGATCCTTTAGCATACATACTAAAGTGAACATGAAACAACTATATACAACTAATCTACTCCTTTGTCGAGGAAACACGATCTGCATTTAGCATATGCAACAAGCCTTTTTAAAACCCTACATAACTAGCGGACCATGAAGTCTCGTGAGGGTTTAAGTAAAGTTACCCACAACATTGTGCACATGACTCACCTATCACAAAGAATGCATATCACAAAAATAAGTTCGCATGCAAGCTGTAAGCGTAAACTAACAAACCCATTTTCACTACAAGATCAAGAATGTGCAAAAATGTTCACTTACCGATGCTAGCTGAAATCTGTATGATTCCCAACGGTGTAAAGTGACTCAGCACGCCGTTTAGATTAACGAGGTTAAATAATCACAACTCACATGGCTCAATATCAAATTCAATGAAACCATTTATCAAATGAAACAACAGGCATGTAACTTATTTATTTACCGACCTTTTATACTTATATTACACAGTTTAGCTTAAACCTATAAGCTTTCTAGTTTAACCCATGTAATGAGGTGTTAACCTAATGACCTCCCAAACAATGGCTTTAGGGCACTAGAATGATAGAGACATCCCTAGGGTGTAATCGAGTGAAACAGGCTACAAAGACAAGCACGCTGTTTCTATCA
>FXXK01000325.1:55530-66102 GCA_900184695.1 Betula pendula
AAACTCCATTGGTTTGGAGAAACCCATTCCTAAGGAAGGCAAGTGCTAGAGAGGAGATCTACCTACTGTCTAATACAAGCAAAATGAACTAAAAACTAAGAAAAATAAGAGAGAACCGAGCTAATTGTCCATTCTCGGACTCAAGTTACATATAAAGAGGGAAGGGGCTTAGATCTTTCCAAAATCCATAAATGCTACAAAGATCATCTTCCAAATAGTCTTGGGCGGTTCTGGGGGACGATTTCGGCACCCACAATGGACTGACAAGCCGCAAAATCAGACCCATAAAGATCTAGCCGTCATTTGCTGTCTGAAAAGATCTTCAGGTTCTGGAAGGGGCGACGACGCTCGAGCGTCACTTTTGGGCGCTCGAGTGTCAAGTGCCTCTGACGCTCGATATCTGCGAGCGCTGCTGCGTGCGCCAGTGTTGAGGTTGCTTCTGGCGCTCGAGCGTCAATATTGAGCGCTCGAGCGTCACTCCTTCTTCAGCAATGACTTCTTCCCAACATATCTTCAAGTCTAATGTCCATAAGTTGTCTTGAATTTTCATTAAGACCTGAAAATATGTAAAACACTAAAACACACTAAAAGTATTAGATAACAATACAAACTAAGGTATAACATATGCGAGTTAAGGGGCTTGAATGTGTAACATTCAAGACTTATCATCAAACGCATGCTGCACAGCATACCATTTGAATGCCCTTTTAAAGACAGCCGTGTCAGCAAAAATTAGGCCCTTCTCCAAAACTATTGGTACTCTCATGTCATGTGTCTCATTGAACTCGCGATACCTTGTCTGTCTTCGTTCAGTCTCATCGTCATCATCAGACCTATCTAACCTTAAAAAGTCGTCACTATCCGCATAATCGGACCCCACCTCACTGCCACAGTACAAATTATTAATGAAATTAATAACATAATAATACAATAGCACATAATAAGAGAAAAGAAAATAATACTTACCCCTCTTCATTTCCTTTCGTTGAATGACGGTAGAAGCTTTTGAACTTTCCCCACCAATTATTTATGTACTTGTTATCACATTCAACATCAGTGGCAAATAAATCTTCCTCTTCATCTTCATCGTTAGATAAACTGAAGTCACTTAATTGCAATTCTACCTCATCATATAATTCGGGTACCGATTGAGCACCTCTAGACCCTCGGCCACTTGTAGACCCTCTACAACTTCTATATCCTCGGCCACTTATAGACCCACGGCCACCACTGCCCCTCCTACTCCTACTACGAGACACACGACCACCACTTTTTCTACCATCATTTGTAACATGACCTTCGTTTGTAGCATACATTTTCCTTCTTCTACTACATCCAATGACACGGACTCCACCATCAGCCTTTTCCCTTCACACCCTTCTGTTTTCGTACTTCTACCACCACAGCCGCTAGCCCTTAACATCATATGTACTCTTACTAGCCTACCACCATTTTAGCTTCTTCCACCTTTGACTAGAAACCCTAGGCTGAGTTTCCTTCCACCCTTAGTGAGTTAAAAACACTTGAGCCTCATTCTCATTAATCATAACCTTCTTATCCCAAGTATGGTCTGTCATGTCAACATCCACCCTCTTCCATGGGAATGTCATCCCATTCCCCCCATCACATCGACGATTATAACGCGACCCATTCGCTCGGAAACATACCTTTGATCAATCATTACTGTCTCATCAAACTATGTTAACATAGATGTTAACACTTCTCCATTCTCTCCCACTTCTAAAACGTTGAATAGATACCATCACATCCTATCCCATCTCAATGATTCTCCGGATTCCTTCAATATCAGCCATCATCCCCGATCTATACCAGTATGCTAAGTCATTGAAGATACCCAAGATCCCTAACCAAGTCCTCAAATTCCATATCGAGAAGAAATCAACATCATAACTTCTAATAAAATCTTAAGCCACCAATTTACTGAAATGATTGTTGTACTCGTCCACCATGATGAATGTATATCGATCAGCATATCTGTAATGACATTATAGTGTAAATAAAAGTCAATGTTTTAGAAAGAACATTTAAATAGCAGTTGCACGAAAGGCCCTTGTGTTTAAATTGTTACCATACGTTGCATGTTCAACAGCAGCAGTAACAGGACGTGAAAAAATAGGGCATCAACCAAAAGACCACATGCCAGAAAGACAATTGACTCAAAAGGGTCATCTACCCAAACACCACTGCTTACTTTATTAATATAAAGTCAAGAAAGCTACCCCACAAGACCACCAACAAGCCTAATTTATTGTACCAAACCAATAACCATAGTTCCCCACATCTAAAACCCTTGAGAACTTCTTAACAACAAGCAGGAAAAAAAAATCATTAGATTAGTCACGCATACCTCATATATTATTCAAAAACCCATAAAGCAGGTTGCGTATCTTGCTATTAGACAAACCGTTACCTCAAGATACCCATATTACCACTAACAACAGGGTCCAATAACAAACAAGTGACAAAAATATATATATATATTTGCATAAAAGTAGAGGGATTTAACATTCCATCTCAGTGTTGTCCATGCTATCAGACAAAGACAATATCTAAACTTCAAAACAAGAACAAATACCGTCAAAATATGTGAGATCAGACACTGAATATTACCTTCCATCTTGACGATTTTGAAGCTCAAGGGCAAGGCAATGACGATGGCGATGGCAGTGATGATGGAGATGGTGAAATTGGTTGGGTTTTCAATGTTTGATTTTGGTAAAATGAGTGTTAGATACAGTTTCTACAATCCTTCCTCGATTTTGCTACTCATTGTTGATATCCCACTTTGTTTTCATTCCCATAGTCAGTGTATTACAAAACGACGCCGTTGGTTTAATTCTCACAGCCAAGGGGCAGCAAATGACGTGGAAGATAGAGACATTCTGGAAAACACCAAACATACAAAACGGCGTCGTTTTGGGGCAAGGGAAAACGGCCCCAAATTTTTCTAGACAGCTGACTGACAAAGGAATCAATTTGAAAATCGCAAATACTGAGGGACCTTATTTCTAAAATTAAAAAGTGAGGGAGTAAAAAAATTTTACGTTCTTACCCAGGGATTTATCATACATTTACCATTTATTTTATTTATTTTTAGCTTTAGCTTTTTTTTAGAATCTTTTATTTGGGTTAATTACCTTTTCCCCCATGAACTACTAGCCACTTTCAATTTGCTCCCATAAACTGACACTCTGACCATATTGCCCCCTTGGACTACCATTTAGTTACCTTTTACCCCCTTCTATCAGTCAACCGCGTTAAATCAGACGATCAACCCTTCACGTGCGCGTCACATGCCATCTTATGAGTTTTACTTCCCATTTTACCCTTGCTTTGCCTTGTTGATTGACGATGTTGCCCTTCAGTTACGAGTTCCAACAACTATATATAGTAATTACGCTTATACCCTTATATGAGTGACATCGTACCATTTTGACCCTTATCTATGTGGTTGAAAGTCTGATCTACCCCAGTAAAAGGGAGTATTCTCATTCACGTCCTTTAGTGAAGGCAGCCGTATACAACACTTAGACATTTTTGTTCAATCCAAACATTCACTTTTCGTCTTCTAGAAGTGGAACCCTAGATCTGCAACAAACTCACGCGTGAAGGAAGAGGAATACAGTTACTTTAGAAGGGCTTGCACTTGAAACCCTAGATCTCCACCAGTGTAATTATTGTTCTATCTTTTTTTGTTTCTTTTGTGTAACTTGTATATTGTCGGAGTGATAGCAACATATGTTGGTTTTTTTTTTTTTAAGTGGTCCCGCATTGTCTAAGTTTTAATGTAACTTTTATGCATTATTTTTGCGATAAAGTACTATGCATTGTTCGTATATTGGCTTTTTTTTTTTTCTTATGTGGTCCCTCATTGTCTCGGTTATGTGCGTGCTTTATTTTAGTTTCTCTTCTTCGTGTGTTTCTTTATTTGAAGTGGTCCCAAATTAATGGTAGTGCATTATTTTTTTTTGTTTTGTTTGTTGCCCATACCTGTTAAATATTTTCTTTGTCTGTTGAACATCCCCATTAATTGAAAATTACTGGCTTTCCATTATTTTATAGTCATTGTCCAAACTTTAATTGAAAATGTCTGTTGACCATTCATATTAATTGAAAATTACTAGCTTTCCATTATTTTATTGTCATTGTTCAAACTTTAACTAAAAATGTTTGTTGACCATCCCCATTAATTTATTTGCATAATGTTGGAATGTTTTATGTGTAGGGTCATACACTTACAGAATGGCTAGTGAGGATGTCATTTTCAGGGTTCATTTTGGGGGTAAGTTTGATAGGTGTTTTAAGTGTACATATGTTGGTGGAAATATAGGGTTGTTTGATGAACTATATGACTTAGACTGTCTATCATTTATTGAAATCCAAAGGGTAGTTAAGAAATTTGGATACCAACCAAGTGACCTGATTTACTATCGTGAACCTGATAAAGAATTAGATGATGGGTTGGTGCTTATAACATCTGATGATGATGTTGTCAAAATGGCTGACTACTTTGAAGGGCATAAAGTCGTGGTGTTGTACACGGTCTCACTTGCAGATGCTAATGAACAAGTAGATGCAAATGCTGGTGAGGTAGCAAAGGATGAGGATGAGAGTAGTGATTATGAGGAAAGAACCAGGAAAATTATAAATGACCCATTCTGGAAGTCATTGATTAGCAATGACGATGATGCATGGGATGATGAGGCTGAACCAGGGGTTGGTACTTCCACCTGTGGAGTGGGCACTTCAACATGTGAACCCCGTGGGGAGGGTAGTGATGAGGATTGTGATGGGGAGGGTGAGGAGGAGGATGTTGATTTGGAGGGTGAAGAGGAGGATGTTGATGTGGAGGGTGAAGAGGAGGATGGTTATTATGATGATAGCCAAGCTGCTATAGAAGACACCACTAAAGTTGGTGTTTCAAGGAAACCTGCTGGTTGGAATGGCCAAATGTTAGAGGATGAGGTGTCCTATAATTTGGCTAGGAGTGATATTTTGGTAAGTCTCCCTAAAAGTGATGAGGAGAATGATGTGGGGAGTAGGCCTAGTTGTGTTACTAGGACTTCAGAGTTTCATGATGTTGACATGGAAGACCCTAAATTGGTTGTTGGTATGACCCTTAATTCGGCGATGCAGTTTAGACAAGCTGTGAGGGAATACAATCTGTACAGAGGGAAGGATGTTAAATTCACTAAAAATGATGGGGATAGGGTGATTGGAGTTTGTATGAGTAAGAGTGAGGGTTGCCAATGGAGAGTTTATGGTGCATCGGTACGGGATGAGTTAACCTTCATGATTAAATCATTGAATCCTAAGCACCAGTGTACAAGAAAATACAAGTTTTCAATTGTCACATCTAGGTGGATTGCTAATAGGATGATCCACAAATTTAGGACACAACCTAACTATCCAGTAAAATCACTCTATGAGGATGTTAAGAGGAAATGGAATGTAGATGTTAGTATGAAACAATTGTATAGGGCTAGAGTGAAGGGAAAGATACAAATAGAAGGCAAGCGAAGAGAACAGTACAATCGGCTTTGGGATTATTGTACAACTGTGAGGCAAACAAATAGAGGGAGCTCTATGTTTTTGAAGGTTGATAGGCCAATTATGGAGCTACCACCAATTTTTCAAAGATTGTATATGTCTTTGGCAGCATGCAAGGAAGGTTTTAGGGAGGCTTGTAGGCCTGTAATAGGAGTTGATGGCTGTTTTCTAAAGGGCATTTCAAAGGATAATTGTTGGCTGCTATTGGAAGAGATCCAAATGACAATATTTATCTCATCGCTATTGTTGTTGTTGAGGCTAAAACTAAGGACAATTGGTCTTAGTTTCTAGGGACTCTAATTGTTGACCTTGGTCTACCTCGGTCAGGTGGGTGGACATTTATATCAGACAGATAAAAGGTATGTAGTTTATGCATTTCATTCTTCAAAAGTTGTATAATATTCACCAATTGTGTTAACTGACTTTTGACATTTTATTTGTTTGATTTGTGCTAAAGGGGTTGATTCCAAGTTTTGAGGTAGTTTTACCTAATGCTGACCATCGCATATGTGTGAGACATCTGTACGCAAACTTTAGAAATGAAGGCCACAAGGGTTTGCTGTTGAAGGACAAGTTGTGGAAGATAGTTTCAACCTACACGGTACATGGATTTTTAAGGGAAATGGAGGAGTTGAAACAGATGAGTGAACCTGCTCATGCTTACTTGGAAAAGGTGGACTCGCGTGGTTGGGCTAGGGCATTTTTCGACACTACCCCCAAGTGTGACATGCTTATGAACAACATCTATGAGTGCTTTAATGCATACATTGTCAAGGCCCGAGACAAACCAATCATAACAATGTTGGAGATGATCAGGACAAAACTTATGAAGCAGTATCAAATGAAGAGGCAAGGAATAAGGACGTATGTCGGGAACTGGTGCCCGAAAATATTAAAAAAGTTGGAAGAATGTGGAAAGGAGGCTGGACATTGCATTGTGACCTATGCTGGAGAAGGACTATTTAAGGTGGAGTGTAAGCGTAAACNGGTTGGGCTAGGGCATTTTTCGACACTACCCCCAAGTGTGACATGCTTATGAACAACATCTATGAGTGCTTTAATGCATACATTGTCAAGGCCCGAGACAAACCAATCATAACAATGTTGGAGATGATCAGGACAAAACTTATGAAGCAGTATCAAATGAAGAGGCAAGGAATAAGGACGTATGTCGGGAACTGGTGCCCGAAAATATTAAAAAAGTTGGAAGAATGTGGAAAGGAGGCTGGACATTGCATTGTGACCTATGCTGGAGAAGGACTATTTAAGGTGGAGTGTAAGCGTAAACAGTTTGTGGTTGATTTGTCGCATAGTTCATGTGGGTGTAGGCAGTGGGACATATTTGGCATTCCATGCCCACATGCAATCTCTACTATATTGTACGATTCGTTAAAACCTAAAGACTACTTGAATCCATATTATAGTGTTGACATGTACAAGAAGGCTTACGATCCCATGATTTACCCAATGCCTATTGAAGAACAATGGGTAAGGACCAATGAAGACAGGTTTAGCCACCAGTTTACAAACCTGCCCTCGGAAGGCCTAAGAAATTAAGGAGAAGGGGTCTTGATGAGCCAAGGAATCCATACTGTATCAAAAAGGGCAGGGTGACGATGAGATGTTCAAGGTACAGGGAGGTTGGCCATAACAATAGGACTTGTCCTAGGAGGAAGAAGGTGTCCACTTCAAAAAGTTTGGGGAGAAGTATACCCACTACTACAACCGAGCTGAGCTTTAGTGATGTAAGTAAATCCCCAATATATCACTAAAATATTCACAACTGCTTTTATATAATACAATATTCACTGTTTTATGGTGCATTGTTTTATAGATTTCCTCACAATCAAATGCATGTGAATCACAGCCTACACAAGTACCAATGCCTGCAGCCGAGGTAAATGGCCAATTGAAACCTTATTTTTCATGCATGAGACTAAATTTGGATGTTGATTTTGTCACTATGTTGCCAGAGTGTACAACCTACCCAAGAGAGCATTTCAAGGCTCAGTAAGAGACAAGCATCAGCTGCTGAAGAGGTAATTTTTATGAGTTAATTAATTTGTTCTTCTTACCAATTATTGACATTTAATGGTGATTTGCATGTGCATGTAGATTGTTATTAGCAAAAGGACGAAGACAACATCTGGAGGAACAAAACACTCTGGAACATCATAGGGACCTCAACCTCCACAGGTGATTTGCATGTACTTGTTCACAAGTTTTTTTGTTTCATTGTTTAATGACTAGTTGACCAAGCAATTGTTTAATTATTTCCATAAAGGAATTCCACATGCAGTGAAAGGGAAAGGTTAGACACAAGGGAATAAGGGTTAGACACAGGCTCCACATGCCACACTGCCATCAATTGCTACTGGTGTAAGAAAGAAGACTTTGGGACTTAAATCTACAAATTTTACAACTATCTGAAGGTCTAGTAGATTGTTGGCTGAAGGCGTTCCAGTCCCTGCAGTGACAGCTAACAAAAAGTCATCAGCCCCTATTGATCTGACTAGTAGTGTTGATAATGCACCAAAGACATCAAAAAGGTTGGTTGTGCCCACAATTGAAAAGGAAATCCAGCGAATGGAGGCAAAGAAGAAACAGAAAAGACCTGCATGACAACATTGGTATTGTCATTATCTTATCAAAAAACAATTAACTTTTGTAACTTTTGTTTGGGTTGTTAGACCTCGTACTTAACTTATGGTTGTGTAACCTGTTGTTTATAACTGAATCACTAATGCATGAGATGCCCATGTTGGTTGTAACTATTCCTAGGTTTATGGTGTTTGCTTATAACAATCATTTTGGAAGGCCATAATATTATGTTTGCTTATGACAATCATTTGTTGTTGGTGTGGTATTTGTTTATGACTAGTTATTTGAATTGGATGGCCATAATATTATTTCGAGTTTTTGCATGCATACTATAGACTGCTGATTGTAAGATATTGAGTGCATTGATTTGTGGATGTTTTCCAGACATTCTATGTGGGTGGACAATAAATGGATAATGTCTTTCTCACCCAATTCAGATCATAGTACACAGTCGAATACATGCAGGTAATTAATGAACTGCATTTGAAACCACAACATTACATGCACCACATATTGCACTTAGTACATGCAAGTTGGTGGTACACATCCATATACATGCACCACATAATTTCAACACTTAAATTTACCCAAACACTTACAATAAAAGTTTGACAGAGAGGCAAACACCACAAAATTAACCCAAACACATTAAGCTAATACATTAGTCCTTGGATTAAATATTGTCAACACTTACAACAAAAGTTTGACAGTGAGGAAAACACCACAAAATTAACCCAAACACATTTAAGCTAATATATTAGTCTTTGGATAAAACATTGTCAACACTTGCAAGAAAAATAAAACAGCAAATTCATGGTAGCCGTTTATAGGCGAAATTCCCATTACATGCACCATAATATTTGCCCCCAAACACAGATACAAAAACAACAACAACAACAACAACAACAACAACAACAAAAAAAAACCCACGAAAATGTCAAGAGTAGATAATGCACTTTTGCCAGTTTGACTTTATTCTCATTCTTGGATGCTTCAATCTCCAACTTTTTCTTCAATTCTGTAACGTCACTATTCAACTTCTCGTCCCTGTGTTGTAAACAGTCCAACACTCATTTAACATGGTCACACATGTCAGTTTCATTCCATTGGAAAAATCCACATGACCGACCAACCTATTCAATTTAGAGGTCGTATAAACAGAGGTTAATCATCTACAATGTACAATTTTTATAAAAAAAAAAAATTCTCGGCTTTAAAAGTTTAACCCTAGATCGGATCTAATTTTTTAAAAAAAAAAAAAACTAAAACAAAATTAACCTTATTTCATGCTCCAGATCTAATTTGTACAGGTTATGAGAAAATATGTCCCATTTATGGTCCGGATCTAGAATTTAAAAGTTCATGGAAAACAAAAATTGACCCTTTAACTATCATTAACGAAGGGTTGAATGAACCAAAAAAAAAAATTCCCAGCGGGAAGTAAAGACCAAAAGAAATCCTAAACAACCAAAAAAAATAAAGACAAAACTTACATCATAATTGACACAATCCGTAAAACCTCCGTCTGAAATTTTCCTTAATAAAAGAAGTCTTCCAACATGAAGGTACTCCACAACGACACATGGGCTCCCCAGACGTTGCTTTATTCTTTTAAGTGAACATGACATTTTGCAGTACACAGGTAGAGGAAATGAAAACACCTGAATGTTGAAGAAGAAACAATCTGGCAGCTCCTTCTCATTTATTGCCTTCTTTTCATTCTTCGTTTATATTGCTCAACGTGTCCTAACGCTGAGCTTCAATCAACAAGGCAAAGCAAAAGTAAAATGGGAAGTAAAACTCATAAAGACGGCATGTAATGCGCACGTGAAGGGTTGATCGTTTGATTTAACGCCGATTGACTGACGGAAGGGGCAAAAGGTAACTAAATGGTAGTCCAAGGGGGCAATATGGTCAGAATGTCACTTCATGGGTTCAAATTAAAATGGCTAGTAGTTCATGGGGAAAAAGTAATTAACCCTTTTTATTTTATTTTATTAGGATATTTTCGTTCTTTGGGTGTACATTGACAATTGTTTGGTAGTTTGAGGAGGACATTGTCCACAATTGAAAGTTTATGAGAGACATTATCAATTGAGTGGTAAGTTTGAGGAGGGTATGTGGATTTTTCTCTTTTTTTTTTTTTTTTTTTAGTGTAATGACCAGATATAAATAATCTTAATGGTTTGTGAGTTTTTATGTTTTTTTGTTGTTTTGAAAAGAGGAATAAAATGGAAAAGAAAAACGTTTTGTCAAACCAAGCTGTGGTTTTATGTGATTCTCAGTTTAATGCAAAAGAGTTAATATATATAATAAATAATTTAGGGCAGAGCGATATGGCTCCCAAGCCACCATGAGCCAGTTTGACAAATCAGTTTTTGTTTTCTTTTTGTTTTTGAG
>FXXK01000325.1:66781-74281 GCA_900184695.1 Betula pendula
GTCCAGGAGTTTGAGGAAATATTGATTACACGTTCAAGTAAAATTAAGAAAACAAAGATTGATTCAGATTTAGAAATCGAAGAGACGCACGCTAGCCAGGAGCGAAGGGAAAGGGGGTCAAGAGGTGTTAAATGCCCCCCTCATCCCAAAAAATTTTCCCTACTCCCATTAGATCTGTATTTGATTTTTTTCTTACTGTTTCAGAAATTTAGGTTAGATGAAGAACAAAACCAGGAAGAAGATGGTCCAAAACGCTCGTTTTAAATAACACCGAACGCTCCGTTTAATAAATGTGACCAAAGCTTTTTACAAAACCAAACCAAAACGCTGCTTAGTTACGCAACTTATCCAAAACGCTGCGTGCCGAACAATTTAAAGATGAGGCCAAAAGTTGTTACTTGCTCCGGGTTACAACTTTCAATGCGTTTAATATTTATGAGAAATGCTACAGGTTCTTCTTTTGTCCTTCTCATATCCTTCTATATTTTAAAATTACCATTGGATCTATAAGTCTTATGTGGTCCCCACATAAAATTTATAGATCCAATGATGATTTTAAAAAGTAGAAGGATGGAAGAAGAACACGGGGAGATGCTGTAGCATTGCTCAATATTTATTGATTAACGGCTCTTAATTAAAAACCCAAAAGTAACTTGTCAACGTCAAAACCAAAAAGGACACCACGAGTTTTGGGGCTTTTTATTTTTTTTCTATTCAAAATTTCAAAGCAGGGAAAGTGAACGGGAATACAATTTTTGGGGTTGAAAATCAATCTGACAACATCAGATATTGAGACTATTGAGACTAAATTAGCTCTTTCTTTTTCTTTTTCTTTTTCTTTTTCTTTTTTTCCTAAGAGAAAAAGGGAAAGGGAAGAGACAAAAAATAACTTACAGAAAATAACATAAATGCTAGGCATGAAACAATACGAGTAAGGAAAACAAATGAACATCCACAAAAAAAAAAAAAGAAAAAAAAAAAAAAACAGTAACAAATGAAAGCTTAGAAGAAAAAAAAGAAAACAAAAAACAAAAAAATAAAAAAAAACGAAAATATGTCAGGCTTGAAAAAATTGATTTATTTTCAAATGATATTATTAGTATAAATTATTTTATGTAAACGTTTATATTTATGATTTTGATTTTTTAAATAATTGTAGTTTTTTGAGATTATTGGAAAAAAAAAAAATCACATTGAGCCTCATTAAATTTTAAACGAGCTCATATTTAAGGTAATAATCCTTATTTAAGAAGAAAAATTTCTTGTTACAAAATATATATAGTTGTAGTTTTCTGGAGTTATGGAAAAAATAAAAAAATCATATTAAGCCTCAATTAAATTCTAAATCAAGGCTCATATTGAGGTAGATAAATCCTTATTTAAGAATTCATAAAAAAAAATAAACAAAATCCTTATTTAAGAAGAAAATTTCTTGTTACATTAATTCGAAGGAAATATTTTGCCCCCAAGTTATGCTTGGGCACTCCATATCCTTCTTAGAGTCATTGTGGTATATATGGATTAGCTTTTTCTTTTTTTGAGAATAGCAAGCATATCCTAGCTTTTGTTTAAAAAATAAAAAAATTAGTACATGATTTTGGGAAGGACATGGAATAGATGCCTAAATATTACTCTTTTGCCCCTATATACCAAAATCTTAGCACCACTACTGACGCTAGCTATAGACTCGAATTTGCTAATTGTACTTATCTTCTACCCACTGAAAGCATACTATGTGCATGTAAGTATACACTTATTAACTATTATGTAGTTATACATTGTTATCCATTAACATGCTTACATATTAAAAGTATAACATATACATACTAACTCTACTTATATGTTATTGTTGAAACACAAGATACCCGTATAAACATGCACAATATATGGGATTACAAAAAAAAAAGAAAAAATAATATAGAACATGTAGAATATAAGTCTAACATAAATAGTTATACACTTAATACTAGCTAATTAATGTAACTAAATCATTTTAAAAAAACCTTAGGCAACAAGGAGATGCATAATGTAGTATATTGTAGCAATTTGTTACATTTAAGTTGTACATGGCTTGGGGCCAATGATGCTTTTGATGTTGTTTTTATTTTATAATTAAATATTGCATTAGGTGTTTCAACAATGGATATATAGTTGGTTAAGCTCATTTGATGCTTTAACTTGTTTAGTATGACTAGTGATGATAAATATAACTTCTACATAATGGTCACTGTTGTGGTTACAATTGACTTATCAACTAGAAAATTATATATGGTCCACAATAATAAATAAGTAGTTATAATCAATATTTTATAATTAAAGCCCAAAATTATAGTAAAAGTAAATAAGTAATTAATAGTAGCTTCAGTCCACACATAATTAATTAATAATAGCTTTGGTCCCACACCTTATTAATTAATAATTATGGTAAATAAGTAATTATATATAGTCAATATTCTCTAATTAAAGTCCTAAATTACGGTAAAATTGATAGCATTAAATAAGATAATCAAATTCAAATGTTTGTTATTTTTTTAAATGACTATCAAATAACAAATTCAAATATATCACTACGCAAAAATAAATTAAAAGAAAAAAGTAATGCAACTTGGCTCATAAATACATGTTCCAACTATATGGGTTTGTTAAATGATGTTTATAAATTTATAATGAATAGACAAGAAACTATGTGCACAGGTATCACAACAGTTTTTTATTGAAATTAAAAACCAAAAGGATAATTGACTCTTACTTGAGAGAGCCTTTCCTATGAAAAAACCAAACAGATACACCAAGGTTCAATTCTCTCGACAAAGTCAGTGCATATCACACTGATTGTTGCCTGAAAAAGCTGTGCCCTGGACTTTGCAGTGTGTTCAACCTTTCTCTTGTATACCTCCAAGTAAGACTGTAATCTAGCCGAGCTGAGCCAAGCCGAACTTTATAATTTTAAGACTGTTTCATTTATAAGGATACATATACGAGCCGAGCTATGAAATGTGTGTTTAAGACTAGCTCGTTAGAAGCTCAGGCGACTTCGAGTTCAAACTCAAACCCATTGATAATGCTATTCGAGTCGAGCCGAATACTCGATCGAGCTCTAGCTAGGCTATTAAATTTTTAATGTGTGATCCGAACAAAGTTCAAGTCCGAGTTTATGAACAACCTATATACATTTATCTAAAATATAAATCTATAATATGTAACTATATAAGGCATAATATACAATATAGTATATAACTATAGTCTATAAATAACAAATTAACAGAATATTATTATATATAACTATAGAGATAGAAACTATAGTATAAGTATAATGTGAGCAAATAGTAAGTCTAGTATATTATATATAACTAATTAACTATATTATAAATATAGTATATAACTATTGTTAACCATATACGATGTATCATATATATAGTTATATAATTATATATTAACTATTCAACATAGTTAAATTGTTATATACTAACTATATATTAATAACTTCATATGTTAGTTTATGAACTAACTAATTAGTATGTTAATAATAGATATACACACACCTTGATATATACATTCATGGTAATACTACTATATATCGAAGTATTATAATTAATATGAAATACTATATTTTATTAATTAGTATAGTTAATTACTTAACTATATATATATTAATCAAAGTGACCTATATACTTTTTTTTTTGATAAGTAAAAGTCAATTTTATAAAAGCGTAAGGCGCCCCTAAGTACACAGGAAGTATACAAAAGGACCCCTAACTATAGGCAACTACTTAACTATACTTATATAGTTAGTTAGTTTTTTAGTAATAGTAAGTTAATTAGTATATATTAACCTACTAGACTCGCGAGCCCTAAACAAGTCGGGCGAGTCAGTCTGGTTGAGTCTAAACGAGTTAAGCTCGCGAGCCCCTATCGAGTTCTGTCGGACGAGTCGGGTATGTATCATTTACTAATCGGGCGAGTTCTACAGTAACGAGTGGGTTTATACAGTACCGAGCTCGAACTTGGGTCAAGTTTTACCGAGCGGACTGTCGAACGGACTGATTTATTTATAGCCCTACCTCCAAGCAGGTTATGAGCTTTTACTTTTGTGGCCTGATTTACATATACAAAAGCTTGCTCATTCTTCAAATTTTATATCTCAGCACCAGTCAATCAAAATCAACTTATATATAGATATCAAAATGAAAGTAGAGAATCCCAAGAGGGATTTTGATTTCTTCTCCTAAAAGATATAACAGCAGATAAACATCTCTTGTTATTTTACCTCAAAAGTAACAAGCTGAGTGTGGAGTATTCAGATAAAAAACCAAAATTCAGCACCAACATAACGGCTTTTGAGGTTAAATTCCTCTTATAAACTTGGTTTTCATAGCTGTTACAGTANCATCTACTTAAGCACATTCTGAGTGTAAAACAGAAGAAATTGAGAAAATAGTAGGCTATAATTAAAATGAAGCCAAATTGAAGAAAATCAAACCATGTCACATTACAAAAAGCTGTCTCCGCCCAACTACAGAAGTCCAAGCATGGAGAGCTTTCAATTCCACTGTGGGACAGCTTGCAATAAAGAACTTCCAGCAAAATATGAAACAAAATGCGATAGATTTTTTTTAATCGAATATAGCTTAAAAAATCACAGCTTAAAAAACCAGACTGATACACAAAATTCTCAAGGAAAAGTGATCAAACAGGTTGCACTCGAAGTGACCCCGCCAATTAATTGTAAGTAGCATTTCCTATATCAATTGAACTCAAAATTCACGACCCATTGAACTGACTGTAACACATTGTAGACTCATATATTTTGTGTTCTTTCTTTAAATTATAGTTCATAGTAGCATCTAAAACTTGTTGAAAAAAACAGCTCAAGCAAACAAAGACCCCAATCATCCCAGGCCAATTAGTCAATTAGTCATTTCATCGAGCATAACACATAACACCCATACCAGATCAACAACCTCCTACAGCTTCTGCAGAAACAGAGGTTAATAAAATTGCACAGAATTAGTAATTCCCCATACAGTAGTCATAAGAGATAGAAGACTGTAGAAGAACTGAAACATAAATCCCCAATATGATTGAAGTTTTTGGGAATAAATCTTACCGAACACGTCTGAAATTGAATGCAAAATCAACTGGTTAACCCTCAAAGAAATTGAATGTGATGGTCGTAGCCCTAGCTGGGAAGCTTCATGGATGCTATGACCGTAGGAGAAAGTGGGCAGGTGAGCAGGGAATTGAATGGGTAAGTAGGAAGAAGCTTGAATGAGGGCTCTCGGTAGTTGAAGGCAAAGCTCTGGAAATTAAATGCGAATGCCTATGTGAGATGTAGCTCCCACGAATCGAACCGCAGCATGCCACTACCGTGCACGTTATTGTGCACACTCAAAACAGGTTTTTTAAGTTTCACGCATGGTTTCTTTGCTGTAGCAAAGAACCGTTTTCGGAAACAGGTTGAACCTTGGTGTTTTTGTTTTCAATTTTTTAAGAAGTATCCCTATAATTTCTGAAAAATTAAATTTTGACCCCCTATATTTTTAAGTTTCTTAGTTTTATCCCCAAACTTCAAATGCTAATTCCACCCTTGTGAGTAATAATATTTAGTAGATTATTATAGGATGGATATACAATTCGGATGATATGTTGGTGAAAATCAGCCCTTGCTTTTTTTGTTTTTACAAATATTGATTCAATGATTGATTTGTAATCTTTTTTATTTTTTTTTTCTCTAATTTTTTTAATTTAATGTTTTCTTTTTCTATTTTTTCTTTTTTATTATTATTTTTTAATTTTAAGGGTAGTTAAGTAAATGTAGTTTTTAAACTCATGATATTTTTGTCATTTCACATCTAAAAAAGCACATGGCATGTGACCAATATTCTGTCCGTTTTAACAATTGTGTGGGTTATTTTTTTTTTTTGCCAATGATTGTTAATGAAAGCTCTTCATATCGATCTCTTGATTACACCTCCCAAACCCAAACTACCCATCCAATCTGTTGACAATGGGTTATGTTCTCCTTGAACCGGATGGAAGCGAATGAGCAGGCGCCATCTCCTTCTCATTGCTCTTCACCAATGGTTAAGCGTGTTGAGTGTGACAAGTGACAATTCGTGGGAGCAATGTGCAAATGAGTGATAATTAAGGGAGGTTAAGTGTAATTAACTCTAGATTTTAAATCCTAAATAATGATTTCATAAAATGTTAAAGCCTAGAAGATTTATAATAGTTTGCCCTATTTCTTAACACACAAGTTGGGGAGGCACATGCTTAATTCCCGGTGTTTGATAATAATAAGGGTAATTTGTTATGTGATATTTAACATTAAAAAGGTACTATTATATAGAAAAAAAATATTTATATCATAAAGTTAATATCTAAATCTTTATGCAAGCACAAATTTAAACTTTTACATAAGCTAACGGATAGCAAAACATTACAAAGCAAGTAGATATGATGCACAACAAAAAGAAACTCCTAAGTTTAAAGTTAATCTAAATAGAAAATACGTGTAACTACAAAAGAGAGAATTTGTTTTTGTTCTTAATCGATTAATATAAGAAGGCAAATTAATACACTATATTGTAAAAATGTATGTTTGTCTTCCTAATTATGTTGCCTTCATTGATATCAAATCTAGTTTCAAAAAACACCAACTTTCAACCTACTCATCATGAAAATTCATTCATTTCCATCAACTTCTCTTATATATAAAGACAGTTATCCATAGCAACATCATGTAATACTATCAAACTTGTTTGACCATTATTTTCAAACTTTATAAATACATTCAAATTTTATAGACCCATTTCATTGATAAACAAAACAAATGCCACAAGTGAGCTAAAATCCACAAAAAAGATGCAATTATGTGTTAATATCGAATAAGTTTACATAAAATAAAGTTACTCTTTTACATACACAATTATATGTATACCTCCAATAAAACATGCTTATCTCTAAACATCAAACAATAACCAATGCTAAAATCTAATTCGCTCTAGCAACATCAAACTTGTATCCAACAGAAAATATTGCTTGATGAGGGGCACAACAGAGTGACAACACCAAGACCTCTCAACAATTATGACTAGAAACGATATGCGGGAACTCCTAATCTTAGAAACATAAGTCCCATTGATAATTATTAAAATATTAATTAAATGATTAAATTTACATCTTCTTATCAGTTTAAGCTTTTACGATAAGTGGTGATTTAATAATAATAAACTCTAATTTGCAAGGCAGGAAAGCTCATATAAAAGTTTAAAAAAGTTTCTCAAGTATGTTGCACAACTTACAAGAAATGGAATTGCATGCAAGAAAGTATTAATATTAAGATAATATATAATGACATTATATTGTGGGAGCTGAGCAAGATGAACGGCGATATCTAAATAGCTATGAAGCTCAGCAGGAACATTTGTACCATACAAGAAATAACTCAAATCAAGGTTCACGTATCTCTAAGAAAAAAAAAAAATCTGCTGCCATTTA
>FXXK01000325.1:85983-104424 GCA_900184695.1 Betula pendula
AAGAGAGGAGGGATATTGGATAGAGAAAACGGAACTAACACCGAATCAGGAAGGTGCGGAGCAGATAAAGAGTTATTTTTTAAGAGAAATAATAAAAGAAAAAAATCACAATAGCACTCAGCCAACCCATATAACATCCAGCCTATCAGTCCAAATTCAACACATAACCCTAATGGTAAGCCACACCACAAAAACCACACCACACATAAGAGTATCACAAATCAGAGGCAGACCCAGAAAAACATTACACAGTAATAACCAAAAACCAGTAGCCAAACAAAGGTATTGCAGTTTTGAACGAAGCTCACCTTTCGGAGACTGCGTTACACTTGGTTGAGAGCGTCGAGGGCGGACTCGAACGAGTGAGAAGGCGGTTGAGCTGCACGAACCTTGCCCGAACCTATTCAGGTCCGATACGAGTTCCGCACGCCTTCTTCGTATTCTGCATTTCGTACGGAGGCCGTTAGCGAGGAAAAGCGCGTACCCAGAAGCTGACTCGTGCAGAAGATACAACGCCATTGAAAGAATCTGAATCGAAATCAAACAAAGCGACAAGAAAGCTCGCGTCTTTGCTTCACTGAAACCCTAACTTTCTCCTCTCTCTCCCTCTCTATCTGTAAGAGTGTGCTCTAAAGCTGTGAGAATCGGCGGGGAATACAGAGAGAAAGCGGAGAGGGAATTTTAGGTTTTAGGGTTTAGGGTTTTTTCAGACATATAGGCGAGGGATTCTGGTTTATGTATATGTAGGGTTTATATGTTGAGAGGGTTTAGTTATTGGTGTGCGTTGGATGGGAATACTCAAGCTTTGACTGGTTTTGATCCAACGGTGGTATAGAGAGAGAGAAAGGCATTTGTATGGATAACAAATTTTAGGATCGTTTGAGTGTCAAATTTTATTTGATTTTTTGTTCAATTCACGGATACCGAGAAAAAACAAATTTTAGAATTATATTTAAATGGTTTAAAAAAATGTTGAAAAAAATTGTAAGGTGATCCGAAACCACCCTCGAGGGTGGCTGATCCACCCTTCAACCCGCTATTACCCCGAATCAGACGGGGGTAGATTGGCCACCCCTAAACGTTTAAGGGTGGCTCGGTCACCCTTTATATATTTTTTTTTTTCAGTTTTTTTTAAAATAAAAATATAATTTTTATGTTATTTTTTTATTTGAGTGGAGTTGAGTAAATTTGAGTTGTGGAAGATAGTTAACTTTTTAGAACAATTGAGTTAGATAGGAAAAAAAAAAATTGGGTGCCAAACATGCCCTTAAGCATTGTTGAATTTGCCCTAGTAGGCTAGGATATCTATTTCCAAGTTCTAGAGTTTATTTTTTTGGTGTAAATTCCAAGTTCTAGAGTTGAGTCATGAATTAGACTTTGTTTGCACCCATTGGAGATATCCTCGTTTCATCTTGGGGATAGGTCAAATGTTGAACATCTATTTTAAAATTAGATTAAATTTTCAAATTTAATAATAAATATGTTGTGCAAGGTCAATATATTGTTATAACATTTTTAAATGACATGATAATATATACATTTTAGGTATATTAAATAATATTGACTATTAAATAAATTCTCACTATTTCACTTAAAATAGAGAGACGATGTTCCCAACGTACAGGGCATGTTTGGCAACCATTTTTTTTATTTTTTATTTTTTATTTTTTATTTTTATCTAACTCAATTGTTCTCAAAAGTTAACTATCTTCCACAACTCAAATTTACTCAACTCCACTCAAATCAAAAAATAACCTAAAAATTATATTTTTATTTAAAAAAAAAACTGAAAAAAATATATAAAGGGGTGGCCGAGCCACCCTTAAACGTTTAGGGGATGGCTGATCTACCCCCGTCTGATTCAGGGTTACAGCGGTTGGGGGTGGATCAGTCACTCTCGAAATGTTCAAGGGTGGCTGAGCCACCCCGAAGCAAATTTCGAGGGTGGTTTCGAATTACCTCACAATTTTTTTCAAACATTTTTTTTAAACCATTTAAATATAATTCTAAAATTTGTTTTTTCTTGGTATTCGTAAATTGAACAAAAAATCAAATAAAATTTGACATTCAAACGAGTCCTAAATTGTTATCCATACAAATGCCTTTTCTCTCTCTCTATACACCGTTGGATCAAAACCAGTCAAAACTTGAGTATTCCCATCCAACGCACACCATAACTAAACCCTCTCAACATATAAACCCTACATATACATAACCAGAATCCCTCGCCTATATGTCCGAAAAAACCCTAAACCCTAAACCTAAATTCCCTCTCCGCTTTCTCTCTGTATTCCCCGCCGATTCTCACAGCTTTAGAGCACACTCTTACAGATAGAGAGGGAGAGAGAGAGAAAGTTAGGGTTTCAGTGAAGCAAAGACGCGAGCTTTCTTGTCGCTTTGTTTGATTTCGATTCAGATTCTTCAATGGCGTTGTATCTTCTGCACGAGTCAGCTTCTGGGTACGCGCTGTTCCTCGCTAACGGCCTCGACGAAATCGGGCAGAATACGGAGGCCGTGCGGAACTCCGTATCGGACCTGAATAGGTTCGGGAAGGTCGTGCAGCTCACCGCCTTTCACCCGTTCGAGTCCGCCCTCGACGCTCTCAACCAGTGTAACGCAGTCTCCGAAGGTGAGCTTCGTTCAAAACTGCAATACCTTCTTGTTTGGCTACTGGTTTTTGGTTATTACTGTGTAATGTTTTTCTGGGTCTGCCTCTGATTTGTGATACTCTATGTGTGGTGTGTGTTTTGGTGGTGTTAGCTTTATTGGGTATGTGTTGAATTTGACTGATAGGCTGGATGTTATATGGGTTGGCTGAGTGGTATGTGATTGTTTTTATCTTTTATTTATTTTTTTAAATTTTTTTTTGTGATTCTGATTCGTGTTAGTTCGTTTTCTCCTTTGTTTGGTTGATGGGAAAATGGAGGGAAAGAGAGTGGAGACAAGAATTAGACTCTTGTTTTTGCTTGTTATTTTTGTTGATTGAAAACAGGAAAAGGTTGACTCAAGTTCAGTGGAGGTATTTTTATTTATTGGGTCCTAAAGATGAAACTTTTGAAATTGAATATTAGGATTCCTTTTGAATTATCAAAAAAAGGATCCCTTTGTAGTACATTTCTTCATCCACCAAGCAGATTTCTGTGGTTCCTTCTTTCCGTTGTGTCTTGCAACGGTGCAACCATTCTATATGCTATTTAAGTTACAACTGTTCTGCCCTTTCTAGTTTTCTGATCTGCTCTTGAGTCCTGATAGTATTTTTTACTTTTGGGAATTGTGGGAGTTTTATCTTTTGTGTGTCTTGTCACTGTTTTTGTTGGCTATTTATGCTTCAAACAGTTGGGTTCCGATGGAGCCATTTTGAGCTTCCTTTGCAAGCTGTTTGTTATATTTAAAGCGTTAATCTTTTGATTGCTGATCACTTAGAGTATTGTTATAAATTGGAAATTTAAATCTTTGTTCTTATGTTATTCACAATTTAGAATATGAGAATCCCAAAGTCGAATCCTTGTGTTATGCTGAATTGGGTTGATTTTCTGTTTTATGGGGATTCGAAATGATGAAAAGTACAGACTTAGAACTTCTCCTCATTACTCGTTACAACTTGTGTTGTGGGCATTTCTTTGGTTCTTAAGGTGATGGGTTCTTTGCTTAATAGTTGTTTTTGGATTTCAGGGCTAATGACTGATGAGTTGAGGAGCTTTTTGGAGCTTAATCTTCCGAAAGCCAAAGAAGCTAAGAAGCAAAAGTTCAGATTAGGAATAGCGGATACTAAGATTGGGTCACACATTCATGAAGTGACTAAAATTCCTTGTGAAAGCGGTGAATTTATTCTTGAGCTGCTTCGTGGTGTGCGGCTACATTTTGATAGGTTTTTAAAGGACCTAAAGGTTTGCATTTCTCTTAGATCTCCTTCTGCTTTGGTTTTTATATGCCTTTTCTTTTGTTCAAGATATGAAATTATCCTTCTTCTTATAAACTTTCTTTCTCCTCCTTGTCTTCAATTCCATAGCCTGGAGACCTGGAAAAAGCCCAACTTGGTCTGGGGCACAGTTACAGTAGGGCAAAAGTCAAGTTCAATGTCAACCGGGTTGACAATATGGTGATTCAAGCAATCTTCCTTCTTGATACTCTTGATAAAGATATCAATTCCTTCTCCATGAGAGTCAGGTATGTCGTCGACGTTTGTGCTCAAACATTTATGTTCTTGAAACTTGTGTCTTTGTGATTCCATACATCATCCAAACTGTTAGCCTTTCATGTTCTCTTGGAAGACTTCTTCGTTATTCTCTTAATTCATGAGCATGGCCATTTTTGAAATATTTTGGAGAATTTGTTGTTTTGTGAACGTCTATAGTGGCTCCCCCCCTCTAATCCATGTGATTATGGTCTGATTTATCACATCTATGCAGAGAATGGTACTCATGGCATTTTCCTGAATTGGTGAAGATTGTGAATGACAACTATTTATATGCCAAAGTTGCAAAGTATATAGAGGATAAGTCAAAGTTGTCTGATGACAGCATCCCAGGCTTAACAGACGTACTTGGAGATGAAGATAAGGCAAAGGAGATTGTAGATGCTGCCAAGGCTTCCATGGGTAGAAATCTCAATTTCATATTGCTTGTAATCCCTTTATTGTCCTCTATTCACTTGGTTTTTTCTAAATTTTCTGCAGGTCAGGATTTGAGCCCAATTGACTTGATTAATGTCCAGCAATTTGCACAGAGGGTAATGGACCTATCTGAGTATAGGAGGAAGCTTTATGATTATCTGGTTACAAAGATGAATGACATTGCGCCGAATTTGGCCTCTTTAATTGGTGAAGTTGTTGGTGCTCGTTTGATTTCTCATGCTGGTAGTCTCACAAATTTGGCCAAGTGCCCTTCTTCTACCCTTCAGATCCTTGGTGCAGAGAAGGCGCTCTTCAGGTGTTTTAACTTATTACCTGGTTTTCTCTTGTATTTGTAGAATTACTTCTGAATCTTTGAGAAAGCTGGACTCATAAAGTTTGAAATACATTCATTTTCTTTCCCTTAGCTTGGATTATATTCTATATGACTAAAAGCTTTCTCCTGTTAGTAATGTCTTATATGGATCTCTTTACTTCTGTTGTCTTCTTTTGACAGATGATAATATTTTGAAAGACAACTTTTCGTAAGTCATTTTTAAGTCCCCTGTTTCCCTCATATGTTGTTCTCTTCAGGGCATTGAAAACCAAAGGAAACACACCCAAGTATGGGCTGATATTTCACTCATCTTTCATTGGTCGAGCATCTGCCAAGAACAAAGGCAGAATGGCTCGTTATCTTGCAAACAAGTGTTCTATTGCATCACGCATTGACTGTTTTTCAGGTGCTTTTTTAACCTTCCTCCAATCTCTGCGTACATATCACATGTGCTGCAACTTTGTCCATATATAATTGATTTTGATGCCATGTCTTGTGATACAGAGAATGGAACTACTGTTTTTGGGGAGAAACTTCGTGAACAAGTTGAGGAGCGGCTTGAATTTTATGACAAGGGAGTTGCTCCGCGAAAAAATATAGATGTGATGAAAATCGCAATTGATAGTGCTCAAAACAAAGGTGTGTATGAAAGAGAAGATAGTGCCTACCAAGTCTTTCATTGTTGTGTTGAAGTCTAGGTTTCACTCCGTGAGAGGGTTGATTGAGGGGAACAATTGTCTGATTGGATTATGCTTCTTGGCGTGTCTTCTTGTGGGTGTTTTTGTTTTTGTTGGAGTTTTGGGTGGAGGTGGGTAGTTTAATCCTTTTGGGCTGTTGTGGCCCTGTGGGCTTCTTTGGCTGGTCTACTTTGTTCTTTTTGTTTCTTCTTTACGCTTTTGATAACATTTGTTGATTACTTATATATAAAAAAAAGAAGTCTTTCATTGCATAATATACTAGGGTTGTATCATTTGGAGATGGGGCATGATGCTTTTACTTGCTTCGTGGCCTCATGAACTTGATGGGATCATTAGCCCATTGAAAATGCACGAAGAATTTTTTTGCCACACTACACCTGGTTGCATAAAATTTTGTATTGTTTGGGAACCGTACATGATGTGGTAACTTTTGCATTATGGCCTGACAAACTTGACATGATCTTTTCTTTTTCTTTTTCTTTTGTATACTTTTGTATACTTAGGAGCGTGTTACGCTTTTAATGAGATTGATTTATTACTTAAAAAAAAAACAAACTTGTCATTAGATCCTTGCATATTTCCAATAAGTTATTGGTGCTCCCTTATGGTTCTCCATTATGGTTATTGTGATTGGTTTTAATTGATTTTTGCAGACACAGAGATGGAAACCGAAGAAGTTCCAACTGAAGCTTCTGGAAAGAAAACCAAGAAAAAGAAATCCAAAGCTGGATCTACAGAGAATGGTGATCATATGGCTGAGGATAAGCCAAGTATTGTTACAAATGGTGAAGCTGTGGAAGATTCTAAATCAGAGAAGAAGAAGAAGAAAAAGGAGAAAAGAAGAATGGATCAGGAGCTGGAGCAACAGAATGGTCAGAATGGGTTCAATGCCGAGCAGGATGGAACAATAAAGAAGAAGAAAAAGAAGAGCAAGGATGAAGATGATGTAGTGGACCTACAGTCTGCTGGTGATGGCAAAAAGAAAAAGAAGAAGTCAAGAAGTGAAGATGCTGAGTGAACTTAAGTAGAACTTTGCAGATGCTGCACTGTCTTGGTCCCAATTTTGTGTTTGAGACTTGTGTTTTTATTTTCTCCTTTAAATTTGAGAATATGTTTATAGTAGGAAACTACTATTTATCTTTCTGCAATTCTGCTTACAGTAGGAAAATCTGAGAATGATTATAGTAGGGAACTTGAGAACTTCTGTTTTAATTATGTTTGACATTGTTCCTACTTCGTATATATGCATCTCTGTTTGTGTTCCTCTTTTCTCCATTATACTTCCATGGAGTATATCGATGGTCTGATTATGGCGGTATATGGTAAGAGTTGACAACGGATGGCTCCTAGCACACAAAAAATGTGAGCTTTTGATTCCTCACCTAATTTTTAAACATGAAGCAAACACAAGTACTTTGTTAGGTGTATTATAGCTTTTATTCTAAGTTCTTTAGAGCATCCGCATCCTTCAAACAACCATTTTCTTCAAATTTTGAAGAACCTCACCTTAAAATCACTGTCCATCCGTTTTTTCATCATCTTTCATTTATATGAAGGATCAATGTACATCTTTTATTTCTTATTTTGTTCATTTCTCTTTTCAAACTCTACCTCTCTCTTTAATTATTCTTTCTTCCAAGTCTAAAACAAAGAATAAGAAAAGAATAAAGAAAGAACAAAAAATGAGTCATTGTCTTATAGAGAATGTTTCTTAAATAACATTTTTCTAGCATTCTTTGTGTATGTTTACATCGATTTGTTTTTTTTTTAAAGAATTAAAAAAGAAAAACAAAAACAAAAAGAGTGCTATTTGAAAATGATAAATAACATTTCTTTTTCAAAATTATTACTAAACAACTTTTCTCATTTTTATCTCACAAAAAATTCAAAACTCATTTTTACTTTATATTAAATTAATCACATTTTATTACTTTAAAAACAAAAAATCACCACAAAACTCTAAAGAAAACGTTCCTAGTATATAAGTACCAGTTGTTAGAGCATTTTCCTTTCAAAGCACATATAAGGGTACAGCGGTCATTTTGAAGACAAACAATCTGGTAAGACAGCTGCTTGAGTTTGAAACTTTGAAAGGTCCGAACCAAGGTTCTTTTCTGTCTTACTCATAAAAATCTGTGTCTCTCTGTTCGGTCTCTGCTCTAACAAAAGACCCAAAGAGAGCAAAACCCTAACCCATACCCTAATGGCGACCAGTTCTGCGGCAGCGAACTTGGAAGATGTGCCCTCCGTCGATCTCATGACGGAGCTCCTTCGTCGCATGAAGTGCTCCACCAAACCCGACAAGCGCCTCATTCTCGTTGGTATACTAGACATATATATTCACAAACACGCGCGCGCGTGCGCAGAGACATTCATATGGGCTTACGTTATTTAATTGCATTTTTTTTCTTTCTGCTGTCAAATTTTGGTTCTTGACGTTGAAATCCTTTCAGATCCGAGAATACAATGTGTTTGTGGTGACAAATTTGGATGCTTTTAGGGTTTTTACTGCGTTTCTTAGGGTTTTTTGTTCGGACAGGTGTCTTTTCTTTTTTCTTTATGCTACGGGTGCTCGTTTATGTATTCCTTTGCTTTGTTTGGTTGCTGGGAAAATGTAGGAGGGGAAAGCGGATGGAAGATTTTGAATATCATTTAGAGATGAATAAAACAGCCAATAAATAAAAAAATAAAGCTGGAATAAAACAATTAAGGTTAAGATAAATGTTGTTGTTTTGGATCTGGAATCTATGCTACAGTGTTTGTTGCTACTGACATTTTATTGTAAATCTACTTTCCTTAGTCTATTAGATGTTACCTTTTTATTTGCAAGTTTGAAGCTTGAAAAAAACTTACAGATTTAGTATAAAACTCTTTTGCAAAGTAGAAATGGTGGTGCAGGTCAGGGAATAAGTTTGTGGCTTGCAATTGACAACCCTTCTTTGACTAGCTTAACAAATATTAAGAACAGTAGCATGTTATCTGGAATAGTGTTCATGCTTCAGGCATCTGCTGAATTTATTTTTTAATATATTTTTTTCCCTTGTTGGTTCCGTTAGTGATAAAAAGATTTTGCTTGGATTTTCTTGGGCACCTATCAGAATCTTTGATGTCATGCAATTGAAGCAAAATTAAAAACTTCAATGTTGTTCCTTTCTTATCTTGAGTTTTTTCAGGGAAATGGATGTTTAATTCGTCATATTGATATTTTAGAAGCCAACTCTGTCAGTCATCCATGTATGTTCTTAGGGCACATAAGAAATACGTGCTAGAAAGAAACCTTAGGCTTAGTAGTATTTTCCACTGTTAGGCTTTAAGTACTATACTATGGTGCTCCAGCCAGGTATGTCCAAGTAATTGCTAGAAGTCAAATCTGCACTTTTAGGCTGTTGCAGATGGTTATATTTCCTATTGATTTCCCACTTATTACCCTCCCCGCCCATTCCCTGTTTGAAAAAAGAGAAACCAAAATAGAAGGAAAAGAAAAATTATGAGTTCCAGTCTATTTAGCTGGTGGATCTTAGAACTATAAAGATGTCATATCGTGTAGACTTTTTTCAAGGATTTGAACATTAGTTCATGATTGTTGCTTGATTTTTGACAGCACCCTGTTGTGAATGTTTAATTTAGCAGACAGGTTTCATATTCACAATCCTGAAAAATTATATGATGCAGGCCCACCAGGATCAGGAAAGGGTACCCAATCTCCAATAGTTAAGGATGAGTACTGCTTGTGCCACTTGGCTACTGGTGATATGCTAAGAGCTGCTGTTGCTGCTAAAACCCCTCTTGGGGTTAAGGCAAAAGAGGCTATGGATAAGGTAGAATCTCTTTTTTAATATATTGTTTTTCTGTTAGATTTGTTGTGTGCTTCTGTCTTAGTAAAAGGATCTCTACAGCCGATCCCAATAAGTAGTGTTTATGGCTTAGTTGAGTTGAATAGCATCTCTCTTAGTTTGTATTGTAGATTATTGCTGAGAAGGTGTTATGCAACTATTTTGCAGGGAGAACTTGTTTCTGATGACTTGGTTGTTGGCATTATAGATGAAGCTCTGAAGAAGCCTTCATGTCAGAAAGGTTTCATTCTTGACGGATTTCCAAGGACTGTGGTCCAAGCACAGAAGGTGTCACATTGTCACCTGGATATTGATTGATTTTTCCACTTGATTTTTTTTTTTGGTTCTGTTCGAATGTGTTTGTGTATACTTGCACTTTGACAATGCTTTTGTTTCCTTCTTTATATAGCTTGATGAAATGCTGGAAAAGAAGGGAGTCAAAGTTGATAAGGTGCTCAACTTTGCAATTGATGATGCGATCTTGGAGGAGAGAATTACTGGTCGCTGGATACACCCATCCAGTGGTCGAACCTATCACACAAAATTTGCACCTCCGAAAGCTTCAGGCGTTGATGATGTAAGGCTATTTCCTTTTTAATTCTTTTGGTTCAAAAATGTCATTGATGCCACTAGGAATCTTATCAAACATCGAAGGAGCTCTCATAAGACATGGGCATAAAAAGTTTAGTGCTAAAAACACTGAGGCTGTAATAGCCTTTATTTATTAATCATCAGTGTGTTAATCTGGTTTAGAAGGCCATGTTGATTTTAATATGCTCACCATGATGATCCTTCTTATGAGCTCTATTACTACATATTAATGCAATATACGAATTTTTATTCGTAAATAATTTACTCTCCTTGTTTTGGTTTGTCCAAGGTTACTGGGGAACCTTTGATTCAGCGCAAGGATGATACTGCAGCTGTCCTCAAGTCAAGGCTGGAGGCATTTCACAAGCAAACTGAACCGGTATACTTTCTATATGCCCTTCCTACAGTTCCTTGAATTTGATTGCTTCAGTTCAGCTGAATGGAAACTTTTTTTTTTCTTGTGTTAATTTTCAGTGATCTGCAGTTTTTTTAAAATTAATCATTTGACAATACTCACAATTGAAGTTTGACCTGATTTTTTTAAATGTATATTGTTCCATCATGGTAAAGATATTAGTTGCCTGATTTGCTTGTGCAACTATGTTTTTGTTGTTTTTCTCTCTGCGATTGGGGAGAGGGGTGGGGTGAGCATTGATGAAGTTTTTGCTACAGAGGGTGGGTGCATATGATATACCATCAGGGGATGGGGGAGTTTGTTGCTACAGAGGGAGAGTTGGAGGGTTAAACAGAGATTTCTGGGCAAGGCTTGACTAACTTCCCTAATCCTAAGTCTGTAGTTGATATAATTAAAATTAATGGGCCGATAACCTTTTGCTCTTTTATCCATTTAAAAGAAAAAAATAAAATAAAAAATCTTTTTCAGGTAAAGGGCAGATTACTCTTACTGAACTATCTTGCACCATTCATCCGACTCTTCAAATGGTTTTACTAGGATATGTAATGGATTTGTTCACATTCGGAATGCAGGTTATTGATTATTATTCCAAGAAGGGCATGGTAGCCAATCTTCATGCAGAAAAACCTCCCAATGAAGTCACAACTGAGGTTCAGAAGGTGCTCTCTTCGTAAAAGCTGCTTCCTTCCATTTTACTTATAAATTGATTGCTTTCCTCAGAAAGCCTAGTGTTATTATCCATTTGCATTCTAATATACTGTTGAATTTTCTGACAAATTGCACCACTTCTTGATTTTCCAAACTGCATATGACGGCTGCTGTCAACTTTTCGAGGTTTAATTGAGTTACCTATACCATAATATAAAAGCGCGAAAGTGCGTGCTGATGACATATTTTCTGCTTTATTGACAATCTTGTCCTTTTCTTGATGTTTTATATTTAGTTCCCCACTGGTATCAGTACCTGGCTGAGAGGTATTCTATATATGATCTTGATCTTTTCCTGGAATATACTAATAACAGCTGGTAGGGGGAAAAAGGAGTATGTGCTATAGTGTTAGTTTTTTTTTGTGCGTACATGTTTCATAACTTTCATTTAGTAGATGAAATTGCAGCCCTACATTACAAGGTTTTGAGTGTCGTTATATCCTGATGAGTACCAAGTAGAATTAGTTGTTTGAATTATGCATCTTAATCAATTAAGAGAAATGTTATATACCACATTTTTATCTCTTAACTATCACATAATGTATACGTTACTATTACTTATCAAAAAAAAAAAACTATCACATAATGTTGACATGTCAATTCCAACAAAATCTTGGACTAGTCATTCTTAATTTTTTTTTTAAAAAAAACCCAACGGTTGATTGGAACTATAACGGTATCATTATGGGATAAAAATATAGTTTTTAGTATTAATCTAATCATTAATAGATTCAAATGGTATTGTCGGTCTAAATAGCATATAGTGTCTTGTGTTGAGTGATTGTGGTACAGATCTTGATTTTCTAGATTTTTTAGTGTATTTTTCCATTGTTGAAATCATAATAATTATTTTTAAATTAAATGATTTAGATATTTCCAACCAAGTATGTAACTAAGTGAGATAAATACAATGATAAAATGATACATAAATGGTCTTCCAGAACTAGGAAATATTGAGATGGACAAAATTTTTAAACTATTTATGTTTAAAATAATTGTTATGGTTTTTGGAATTTTACAATTGAATTATCTTAAGAAATTTAGAATATCTTAATCTAATAGGGCATAAGAACTACGAAGTGCTATTGAGAAATGTTACCAGCAATAATTGCTCAACTGTACATCAATTTAGAATAATGTGTTTAGTAATGAGCTCTAAGAAAAAAGTGGCAAGGAATGGGCTTTTATCCTCCGTGGGGTGTGTACTAGGATCCTCTCCATTTCATTTAGAGGAGCGTAAAGTGAGGGGTAAGATTGTCATTTTATTTTGACAATCTTACCCCTTGATTTTTTTGGGCATAAGAACTCATTATCGACGTGAAGGGACATTAGAAAAGCTTCTATCTCGTATGCTATTCTTGGTGGCGCTGCCACCGATCACACGGTCAAGTTTTGGTGGAAATAGATTGATATCCTGTGCAATACCTATTACATTTTATTTGAATGACTGGTCTAAACTGTGACGGTAAATAAAATAAAATAAAAAAGAACAGAAAAAAAAAAAGTGACTTTGATGACTTTTATTTTTTTGAAGTACCTCAGCCGACTTCTGGGATGGCTGAGACGCAAGGAAAAAAAATAAAGAAAACCCCATATTATTTGTTGTTCTCTTCCACAGTTTTCTTCTAAAATGGAATAATCAATGGGTAATGGAGTAAAAATGGTGAGATATGGCGAAATTACCCAGTTGAATCCATGGTGAAAATGGGGTGTTCCGTACAATCTTGAGTCGCGGCTTTGGTCTTGAGAGTTCAGGTCAATATGTCCAGATTGAGTGACTAGGAGAGAATAATTCTTAATGTCATTCTTATGTCCTTGTTTCTTTAAAAAATGATTTAGCTTTTAAAATTACAACTAGATTTGTGATGGATCATAATTAAATTTTGATTTAATAATAATTTTAAAAGTTATATTATTTTTAGAGGAATAAAAGAATGGCATTTAGCATGAGAGAGAGAGAGAGGAGAGAAAGGGGGAGGGGGGGCGAGGGGAGGGTGTAATGACTAATTGGGAGACAAAGATGAAAGGCAAATGAAAAAATAACTAGATAAAAAAAAACAAAAGGGTGAGATATTCCTAAAACAAATGTCTACCTGGTTGTTCCTCGCTGGCCGCCTCTCAAAGTGCTTCCAATCTTCCAAAAATTGAGTAATTGTTCCTTCAATTGCACTATTACCAATGGCCAAATCATGTGGGCTGTGTTTAGCAAAAATTTGGATTGGATTTTGTTAAACTCAAAAAAAATTTACATCAAAATATTTTCACTTTTTATATTTTATCAATTACTTTTTAACATTTGTTCATTTTTTATATTACATTATACACTTTTTATTACTATTCAAATAAAAAAACTTACTAAAAACAATTTTTTTATTTTATTCTCTTTTCAATACAAAAAATTTACAATATTCTTTCTACTTTATATAACATTAATCACTTCTTATTACCAACCCAACCCTTTGCCAAACATTTCCTCGACGTTTTAGCCAATCCAACTGGCACCCAAACACATTTTTTATTTGTTGTGGGGTCTAATATTGCACTGGATCTCAATCAGTGTAAATAGTTAAGTATCAAAGTATTAAGGAAAAATTAAATTTAGTTCCTAAGTTTTCATAAGATTTTAATTTAGTCTAGTTTTCAATTTTGAAAATTAAATCCTTAGATTTTCTTTTGATTTCAAATAGATTCTTCTATTAACTGAATGTCTAATTAATTATTAGTTGTCATGTCAGATCAATCAATTAAATCAATTTGGCTCTCGTTTGATGTAATTGCTATAGGTGTCAAACATGTAGTAAGCATAGTTACTTTAGAACTACAAATATACCCTAACTAAACATAAAAATTACAATTTATATTTAGTATTTAATGTTATTGTGCTACGCATAGTAAGTACATGAAGTGTCATTAATCGATTGATTTGACATGTCATATCATTAACTAATTAAATGATAGGTCGATAAAATGAACTCAAATAATATCATGAACTTAATTGTCAAAATTGAAAACGTAAAAAAAATCTAAATACTAAATTTGATTCCGAAAAATAACATGGCAATTGCTGAGTGCCAATCTAACATTGGAGCATCGCAATTTTCTTTTGTCAGTGAAACTTAATTTTTATTCTGAATCTTTCTAATATGAAAAACTCGTTAACAGATTTTTGATTTAAAATATTTTTTCTATAAAGACAATCCCTCTAAAAAATGTTATTATAAAATAAAAAATGCTAAAATATTTACCCAAATTTTTCTCTCATCTTTCTAAATATCACCATTACCATTACCATTGAATAAATTCAACATCCTTCTAAATATCACCATAGATAGATCTAACACATGCATGATATCTACATTACAATAGATCCCAGGATAATAATATTTAAAAAGATAAAAAAAAATTTGAATAAATATTTTAATATTTTCCATATAAAATAATCCAAAATGTTAAAACTTTCTTTTAGGGGCTTCACCCACTGGAAGAAACCCCTTCAAAAATAGGCGTATGCCGCTAATTGCGGCGCGCACACGGTATTCTTTAGTAAAAGGCGAAAGAATAGTTCGCTTTGTGCTCACCGCACGGCTCCGTGCTTTGAACGGACAACGAAATTCCTTGTTTGTAGTAGCAGCTCTCTCCACGACAATGCAATTTCTAGCAGTGTGGGACAACGCCAAGTCTGAAGCTTTCCCATTCGTAATATATATAGAGCACGTGTCCTTTCATGTGTTGCTCAACATGTCCTTTCATATATTAGCAAATTTTTCTTGTCCTTTTGAAGTTTATAGGGCACCTGTTGCTTCTATTCGTGATATTTTGGTTTGAAGTTACTGGTACAATATATAGATCAATCTGTTTCATTTGTTAATACTTTTTAAAGAGTGTTTTTTGTTTAATAAAGTATTTTGATTTGATATAAAAAGTAAAAATAATTTTGAGTGTTTATGTTTGAATTTTGTTAATGTTTTTATTTTGAAAAGATAAAACAACCGGAGAAGGAAAAATTTCTATTATTTTTTACTTTTTGGTACAGTTTCACAATGAAAGATAGTCTCTAGTTGTTGAACATGTTGCACAGCATATGACAATTTTATTTTATTTTATTTTATTTTGAGGAAAATATTTAATCTGTCATTCAAATGTGAGGAAAACTAGAGCAAAATTGCTCTAAGAAAATAGAGCATGTTAGACTAGGGTTTACAATGTCACATATATACATAGGAATTTCCTCTATCCATAACTTGTTTGGTTGTAGCCTTGGCTAACCCGAGCGCAACAAAATTTGCCTCTTTATTAGTTTGACCAATCTGCTAACTCCAAAGCCCATTTAAGATGCCTTTAACATCCTCCACAATTTGCCCATACCGGCTTCAGTTTTGTTCATTGGTCTTTACGAGCATGACACTTTCATATCACTGCCATTTTCTAAATATGAACTATATAGTTTCGAGTGGCCTTTAACTCCACCCTTTCAACTCTCATCGTAAATGGATTGCCTCCCCTATATTAACTCTCTTCAACTAATTTCTCACGTTCATCAAGCGTGAACAGCTACACAAAATCCAAACCACTCCTTTGAGCTGTAAGAGAAATGCATTTACGTGAGTATATTAGGACTATCAATTTTTGACATGACTCGCGAATTCGACACATTTTTTTATACGAAATTAAAGGGGTAGGGTTGAGGATTCTGACTTGTTTAATTAAATTGGTCGGATTATGGTTGATCTATATAGTCTTATACACATGCTTCGATACGACTCGAACCCAACACGCGACATAATGACGCAATTTTTAATATAACCTGCGAACTCAACACAAACCTAATCCAAAATTAGAGAGTTAGGGTTTAGAATTTTGATCCGTTTAATTAAATTGGTCGGATTATGGTTGACCTATATAGTCTTATAATCATGCCTTGACACAATTCGAACCCAACACGCGAATACGAATTGCCACACTATAGGAGCAAAATGTGTTTGTCTTGGATATTGTCGAAACTATACGATTTTGTGAAAAATAAAGAGAAAACGAAGAATAAACAATATATAAGAATTTATGTGATTAGGCAGTTGGATGACTAATTTTTTTACTTAAGTCAACAGAGAATAGGGTTACTACTTGTATACGTTATCCCCAATTAAAACCCCAATATAGTCATAATAAGAAAAATATGAAAATAAGAGAGAGAAGCTCCAGAAGGAATTTTCTTCCTTTGCTGTCTCCTGGTGAGACTCCTTTGCTCCTTTATGAGCGTTTCCGAGGGAGGAGCTATGGAGCTTGACTCCATACTCCTCCCTTCCCTTCCCTTCCCTTCATCTTTTGTCGTTTTTTCTTTCTTTTCTTATGTTCCTTGCTTTTTTCCTTCTTTTTTTTTCCTCTATTTCTCCCGTTGTCCCTCGCGGTGCAACTCTTCGGCCCTTCTCCACTCGCTCTTGTCAGTTGTTTATTGGATTTGTAGAGGTTCATAGATCTGGCTTTTTGAAGGCTAGATTTGTAAACTTTCGTCAACTCCGCCCTCAGATGCACCTCACCTCTGTGCTCCTCGACCTCTCCACACCCCACCACTCCCTTCCGCACCACCATCATGCGTCGGCGCATGGCCCTCATGCACCTGCGCATGGATCTCACTCTTCTGCAAGTGAACTCCACTCGCTGACACATGGATCCCCTTCACCGGCCCGTGGCTTCTCCAGCTTGCGAAGCCCTTACTTAGTTTGATCTTTTGGTGGAGACTTTTGTATTGTGGTATTTGATGTTGGTGCTTTTCTCCGGTAACTTTGTTCCGTCCTTGCTCTGTGGTGCTTGTTGTGCTATTGTGGCTTCACTCTGGTGGAACTTGTAGTGGTAATATCGCCTTAAGTGACAATCTTCTTTGGGTTTTATTCCAAGACATAGGACTGTGTCAATTTATTGATACATTCTCTTTTATTTTCTGTTTACCTACACTGAGCAGGAACAGGTTGGTTCGAGGTCTATTCTTGGGTTGCCCCACCCTTTAGAATTCTTCTCCTCCCCTTGTTCCTAGTTGTAATCTGAGAAAAAAAAAAACCCAATATAGTCTTTACTATAACAACTTATATTCTTACTTATGAATGGTGTATTTGAGATTGCGATTTTGTATAAAAAAAAAAAATGCGATTTTAAACTAAATTACCAAAAAATTAAAAAAAACAGAGATTGTTTGAGGATTACGTTTTAAAAAATTACAATTTGAAAATGCAGAAAAAATTTTATGCGTTTTTAAAATCTGCATTTTCAAATCATAGGTAAATGAGTGATTTTTTGAAAATGTAAAGTTTTAAAAGCTAAATTGTGATTTTAAAAACTAAACTGTAATTTTACCAAATACTTAACAGCGTTTTTAAAAATCACGTTTTTAAATCGCACATTTTAAAAATTATTATTTTTAAAATCGAATACCCGAACTCTACTCATTTAGCTCACGCTATACTTGCTTTGCTCCGTTAGGCAGGCCTTTTGTACTAGAAACCATTATTACTTCCTTGTTAAGAATATAGTATCTCTAACAGTTCCTTATGAAAGTAGAACCAGTGTCTTTGAAATGAAGCATATAATTCATTCATATATAAAACCTGAATTGAGTGGCCTAACATGTTTTTTTAATATATTGTAATAAACGAGCTTTGTAAAGGTTTTTTATATTTAACTCTAAAAATTTACTTAAAAATATTTAACTAACTACTTTTTTAAATTTACTAAACAATAAATTTTTACTTTAAATAATATTATTTTTTATTGATAACATTAACTAAGATAAGAGAAAAACAAAATAAATGAAAAAAAAAAAACACACAAGAAAATCAAACAAGTTTTTGTGATCAAAGCTTTAAAGTAACATTAAAAATAATTTAACTCTTTAAATTTAAAGACAAATTTAAATTTTATAGAAAATTAATTGAACAAAAGCTTTTACATATTTTGTCAAAAATTTAGACAAAAGCAATATCTAAAGAGCTCTCACTGGATTGCCAATAGAACCCAACAAAAATATTTGAACACTAAATTTTAGGGGCTTCCAATGAAGAAAACCCCTCCAAAAATAGGCGTATGCCACTATTTGCGGCGCGCACACGGTATTCTTTAGTAAAAGGCGAAAGAATAGTTCGCTCTGTGCTCACCGCGTGGCTGCGTGATTTGCTTCATGAGCGCTTGGGAGTTTTATATCTTCCATCTTACTCTAATCTTTCACATCTCTCCCATGTGGGACAAAAACGCCAAGTAAGAATT
>FXXK01000325.1:106973-161007 GCA_900184695.1 Betula pendula
TGAACTTGAAAAGATAAAAAGGTTCCTGTTCTATTTTCAATTTGAGCAATAATTCATTTTCATAGAAATTGTGTAATACACAAGCAGGGAGACACTGACCTGAATAGGAAGGTCATGCTTTGTAGCTATCTCTCTGAATAAGAAGGAAGTGACTGCATTGGTTGCATAGCATTGATTTTCATTGTGTTTAATGACAAGTCCTCCATGCAACTTGGGCTGACGGTTATCTTCATGGTCGTCCTAAGAAGGAACCCTATATCAAACATGGTGCAACAAACCAAATATTGCCATCGCCAGTCAATTATAAGTACAGTAGACAACACACCATATAATTGGGATGTAATGCATGCGCCATGTCTGCAGATACAAGGAAACTCTTCTGAATCGCTTTCTCAAGTAGCTGGAAATAAATCAAATTCAATGAGAGCATTTAAGTTTTCAGAGTAAAACATATCACTCAATGAGTGTATAGAAGGAAATATGTTTATGCCACTCATATATTCCTGTTGCCCGCCACATCTGGGTCTAATATAATGGATCCAACTAACAACTTTTGTCTAAAAGAAAGGGTCTAGACCCTGGTAACTAGAATTTGGCAACAAATTCTGAAGCATCATTTCATAAATCATAGGAAAAGAACCATCCAAATTTATTTTCACATATTTTACTAAAAAAAAAAAGAAAATTCACCAACTTTTTTTCATAAGACAATTGGTTAGTTTCCCATTGTTTTAGAAATCTTGTCACCTTCCATCTCCTGATCATGAATCATGAATAGAAAGAAACATCTAAAAACAACATTAAGAAAATAGCAGAGGAACGTTTACTTTTTTCGTTGGTCAGAAATTGCCAGCAAAAGTTGACCTTGTTTGAGACATTTTGGTTGTAAGAGAGAAATTGCTTTTCAGAAAATAATGGGCAGTCTTATATAATTTAAACATGAAATACATGCAACAAGAGTTTACTGTTATGACAAAGAGCCAAAGAGGGGAACTATAATCCAAACAGGCCCTTAACAGCTAACATGACACATTATATAACATTGAACCCATTTAAAATTCTGAATTGTGAAGTAAATAGAGTATGTTAACTTCTGTGATTTTCACAGCTTTAGTTCAGCAGCCATAAATCTGCAAAGACTATATCTACATAACAAAATAAACATCTGCCAGTATCTAGATTTCACAGGTATAGGACTAGCAAGAGGAATACAGTGAACATTTCCTTTTCTACTCAAAATCAAGATTCATTATAAGGATGTAAAGTAGTTATCACCTTAGAATCTGAGCCAAAAGACCCTGTAATTCGTGATAAAACATTTAGCAAGGCAGGAGACCTAGCTCCTTGGGCTGAATCGGATCCAACCTCCACATGATCAAACAAGGCCACCATTCTAACACCAATCTCGTCGTCAAGACTGCTTTTAGAAGATGTAGCATCTATCAGTGCCTGAAATTGAAACCATTAAGTATCACATGAAATCAGCTGTGCTTTGAACTCAAATTACAAAGCATATTACTATATTGCACCAATACAGAAAAATCAACAATATGAGAGAGCAGCAATGGTGCTATATACTGAGGTGGATGGAATATATCATAGATGGTATTGTTCAGTTCCAAAACATGCAGTATGTTGTTTAGGTGAGTTAGAGCTAAAACAAGTACCTTTTTTTGGGGGGGCTGTGGAAGTTTCTCTACTTGTTGGCAATCAAGAAAGAAAAAATTATGTCCATTTCATACATTTTTATAACTTCCCGAATTCAACTCAGTGAAGTTTATTGTTTAGCAGTTTATCCTCAAGTAGGGCTGTAAATGAGCCCGCCTATTCGCGAGCGCGCTCGATACTCGCTCGGTACAATACAAACTCGCTCGTTACTGTAAAAGCCCGCTCGATTAGTTAGTAATATAATAACGACTCGCCCACTAAGCTCGATAGGGGCTCGCGAGCCTAGTTTATTAAGGCTCAAAAAGATCGGTTCGTTTAAGGCTCACGAGCTTGACTCATTTAAAGCTCGAATAAACCAACTTATTATTATCATTATCATATGATTTAAGTTATCTAACATTGTACTTATCACTTATGTTATATAATTATATAAACACTAGATCAAATAATAATAGGAATATGATAAAAATTTGTTAGGCTTAGTCATTATAATTTATATCATTGATTCATTATCATTATATTACTTGTGATTATCATTATCATATAATCTAAGTTATCGAACATTGTACTTATACCATATAATTATATAAATACTAGATCAAATAATAATATGAATAAGATAAAAATTTGTTAAGTTTAATCATTATAATTTATATCATTGATTCATTATCATTATATACTTAACAATGCTATTAATATAGTCTCAAATTAAATAATTAGTATTATAATGAACAATATATATTATTAACATATACTAAACTAATACCATTAAGTAAATAAATCAATTAATTAAAATAGGTTATAAGTAGGTTATAACTTAATAAATGAGTCGAACTGCCTATTTAAGGCTCGAAAAGCCTTAAATGAGCCGAGCTGCCCATTTAAGGCTCAATAAGTCTTAAATGAGCATAGCTGGCCTATTTAAGGCTCGAAAGCCTTTATATCAAGCTCGGACTCGACTCGTTAAAGCATTTAATCGAGCTCGAAAGCTCGCGAGCTTGAGCTCGAGCTCGAGCTCGAGTATTGTCTAACGACCCGAGCTTGAGCTGGCGTTTCTAAGCTCGGCTCGAGCTCGAGCTCGGCTCGTTTAAATATTTTCTTAAACGAGCCGAGCTGAAAATTTTAAAGCTTGACTCGCTCGACTCGATTACAGCCCTATCCTCAAGGAATCAATCACCACATTTCCCAAGAGAGGGAAGTTAAGCACTGGTTTCTGACAAAATGACCAAGCCTCACGTTGAAATGGCAGATGATGATACCAAATTGTGATTAGACATAATACCAAACAAGTGTTTTAGACTTACCCAGTAGCACTTATCACAAGACAAAAAGAAGCAGACAATTCCAATAATTGACTTCATTCTTTGCACCCCATGAGATAAGAAAAGAACTAGGAGTTGAGAAGAACTAAGGCCAAACCACACAATTGGGAGACCGATCCAACAAAATATAAACTACTTGGCCACTGGACCAAAAGCTCAAACTCAATGTTTATCTAGGACCATGAAATGTATTTGATAACAAGACCAACCCACTAGCATCACAAAAGACGAGGATCAAGGTAATCTCATATATGATGAGAAGAGGACAATCAATATACAAAACATTACATTCATATCAAATATACTAGATATATAAAATTTATTATGGTTATAAGTCAACAAGGCATTGTAGCATATAAGTCTTTATCGGCTGTGAAGAACTTCAAAGGCTCCCCAATTTGACATGAGAAACAAGTGGAGCATAGTATTTAGCACATTGCAGCGTCAAGAAATTGGCAGGGTAAAAAATACTCAAATATGCACCTCTTATTTGCATCTTGACAAAAGAAGACAGCCAAAACCAAAGCCATACCTTTAGAGAGAAAAATGACATGCAGAGATTATCAAGCCGCCCTGAGAAAATGAATTCCATTGTCGCACCAGCCACAATACTTAGTTGAGTATCACATGCTTGTAATTCAAAATCACATATATCATCTGGTTTACAGTCAACCTCACTTGCAATGAGCTAGAAAAAAGAAAGAAAAATAACACAATCACCAACAAACATACCAAAAAAGATCAAGCTGAGATACTCCTAAAAGTGTAACAATTACATGTGATCATGCCTCTTAACATGTTCATGTCATCTGAACACTACCCATAAAAGTAAATTTACCCTACCTGTAATAGGAGGGAGTGATGCTTTGAATTATTAGTGGTAGTTCTTTGATTAGTTTTCTTTTCATCAGTCTGAACTCCACTTTCAACTGGACCATTTTCAGCAACCACTTTATTGAGCTCTGCCTGCAAAAAATAGTTCATAGGATAAATCAAAAATTGGATCAAAAGGAAGAAATATTCACTCAGACCTTAAATAAGCCATATTTGTCCAATGTTCAGTTACTCCTCTTTTCATTAGATCATAGATACACATAATCATGGCTCGACATCCTAGACTGGTATTCTTAAAAAAAAAATGAACATCTCAATAAACAACCTCAACCTAACCTAATGTGAGTACATTGTCAAATTCAACATATGAATTGCAATTTTAGTAAGGCGTAATAATTCAAAATCAATAAATAGAATTTAATGGCACTGACTTCGTGTGCCAAGGGAAAAACATCCTGCTTCCTCAAAATCACGTTGTCTGCATAATAAGCATTAATACAAGAGACATAACTTGACACCTAACATATAGGAAAACTATCAATTAAAAAAAACATAAAATGATACATTAATACATAGAAGCATATAAAATGCATGTAATTCCAAGATTACCTTAATTGATGTTGCCAAGACAGGAAGAAGATGACTCTGTGTGTTGACCTCGAATCCATCATTAACACCCCTGTTCACAGAAATTGTTCAACGGAAGGAAAGAGAGAACAATCACATAAAACAGGATTGCTTCAACACTACCGCTACATATTTCAATCCAAATCGTGACACACAACAGCCAAATAGGTGAAAAAACATTTCAAACAGCAGGACTACCTGTCCAAGTGAATCGCCAGGGTTGGAATCCGCATGATGGGCTTCTCCAATCTAACAAGATGATGCGAATCTGAAGCAGAACCATCTCTTTCTTCTCTGATTATCACCCTTCCCGCAACTGTTAGGTCACGATCAAACCAAGTATGCCACAAGCCATTCCCATATGTTTGGACACCAACCTCCAAATACCCACCTTTAGTTACCTGAACAAACCACCCATATTTCAAAAACAAAAAAAATAAACCATCAATTCTACATAAACTCATACAAGTAAGTAGTATTTCAATTCAGGTAAAAGCAACGAAACCAATAGGCCACCTTCGTAACAGGCTTCAATTTCAGACAAGGACTGTCGGTATGAGCACCAATTATAATGAATCCATTTCCGGCAACATACCTAAGCACAAGTTCCACAATATAAGAAATAAAGAAACTAAATCCATATCAAATAATAGCCGACTCTGCAAGAAACCCAAATTTCACCCCGCCGAATAGTTACATTAAGCTCAGTGTTGTGCGTCTTATATAAACTAGATACTCCCAAGTCCCAATGGTTAAAAGCATAAAACTTCCAATATTCGATTCCTTTTCTTTTCCTACATTTTCTCAGTAACCAAAAGAATCTACATTCCAATAACAAACGATGAGAACGAATAATTAAGAAAAAAGAAAATCATACTTTTTACCGATCGCGAAAGCGACGATCGTGGAGTGATTCCGCGTGAAGAAATATTTCTTCCCAGCCTCCAATCTCCAATCCTCTCTCTCTGAGACTTGTTCATACCCTGCGCTTTTCAACCGCCTCTTTGCCTCCTCTAAAACGACAATGTATTGACAAAACAAGCTTAATCACTCGGTAGCAAGAAACGGAGGGTGAGAGAGGGGTGTATATGAGAGGAATTTCATTTCTTTATTTTTATTTTTTCTCCAGGATTTTCTCGCGAAACAAACGGTCGGAAATGGAGAGAGAGAGAGGAATAAGGATCCAAAGCAATTTCAAATTGTAGATTATCACATGATGTGAATTCAAGTTATTGCACCCAACGGCTTTGAAAAAATGTTATATATTGGAAAATGCTACAGCATCTCCTTGTATCCTTCTCTCATCCTTCTATTTTTTAAAATTATCATTGAATCTGTGGTCCCCATGTGTAAACATACATGGAGACCACAGATCCAATGGTGATTTTAAAAAATAGAAGTATAAAAGAAGGACAAGAGAAGAAAATCTAGCATTTCTCTATTAAAATTGGGGTTAATGTATGGTAAATGAATTTGTGAAATTCATCTATCACTTTTTATTTGGGAAAGATTTCTTTGAATTTGTGAATTTTAAATTCATCCTTCGGTGAATTTTTTGTCAATGTTTTCTGTATACCCGTTTGTGTCACATAATAAATAATTATTATTATTTTTTATTGTTTTATAAATTAAAAAACTTAAAATCTTTAAAAAAACTAAAAAATAAAAATTAATTAAAAAGTCAAAAAAAGAAAGGGTGACTTAATGGGGGTGGTTTGACCATACATAGGGGTGTCGAACTACCTCAAAATGACTAGGGAATGGTTCAGTCACCCTCTCATTTTTTTAAAAAAAATTCTTGACTATTCTAAGGCCATTTGGAGGGTAGCCGAGCCACCCTTCGATATTATATATTTACTCAAAAATTTATTATATATTTACCCTTATAAATATGACATATTACCAAAATAATCAAAAAAAAAAATTCTTATATATATAAAATTTTGAAAAGACGCTATTTTTTACTTAAAATTTTTTCACAATTAAATAATAATAAAAATATATTTAATTTTTGTTGGTAACATGTTCCGTGTTGAAAGCTTACAATTCCTACAATTTTATACAAGAGAAAAAGTTACCAACAGCATGAAAAGCAGTTGGGGAATTGTTGAGGAATTGGATGAGCTCAGCGACCCCTGCGCCCGCTTCGAAGGCTTCGAGCACGGCCACATCAGCTTGTGATAGAGTTGGTTTCTTGTCCATGGCGTTTCCCATTGGTTGGGTTCAGCTTGACTGCCTGAATGGCTGTACGGATAAACTAATCCGGCCAATAAAAATATATAATATTATATATTTTTATGGTACAACTCTTTTGGGGACATCGAGCGTCTTCTAGTATATATATATAGAGAGAGAGAGAATATAAATGTTGAGTCTCTTCTAGGTAAAAACATAATGCTGATTCTAGGTGATTTAAGAAGTTATTCCTTTAATTTGTTCCATTTTTTAAAGAAGAAAGTTTTCTTTTAATTTAGAGCGAAATATTTTTTCATGTGTTTAAAAATTACATGCATTTTAAAAATGCACGTGTATTTTGATAACATGTCAATGTAATAGACTATATTGAAAGAATTTTTTGAACGTCAATTGAAAGAAAAATTGTCGGGTTTAAAATGCTTTTCTTCGTTCACTTTTCATTGATGTAGGTATGTAATTCTTTACTTGATCAAAATAGGTAAGTTGCAATGACTTTAATTAGTGGTTTCTAATTGGCAAACGTTGGCCGTTTTGCTTATGAAACACTCATACGCAAAGACATGTTGTAATAAGTTATTAGGTATTCTCTCGAAAAAATAAATATTTGGAAATGAATATCTCTTTTTTTTTTGTTGGTTAAATATCATTTTGATACATGTTGTTTACAAATTTTTCAAATAGCTACCCAAATTTTTAAAAGGAAAATGTTTAAATATCTACTAGAAATCCTTCTAGGGGATCAACTAGCATTTTTTTATTTTTTATTTAAAATCAAATGGGCCCACATTTTCAAATGAAGAGATGGGCCCCATTTGATTTAAAAAAAAAAAAAAATACTAGTTGATCCTCTAGAAGGATTTTCTAGTAAGATGTTCTAACACCCCTATTTTTAAAAGTGACATTTTTGCTATTTGGATTGGGCAAAATTTTATTTTCAATACCTCTTTTAGTAATCTATTAAAAAATTAACGATTGTTTGACCACGTGTTTGCTTGGCCACATCATTGCCTATTCAATTGCGCCACATGTATAGGTAATTTAGTGAACATGTCACGGTAGAGCCACGTCAATACCACATCAGCTAGGGCTGTAATCGAGTCGAGCTTTAAGATTTTCAGCTCAGCTCGTTTAAGAAAATATTTAAACGAGTCGAGCTTAGAAACCCCAGCTCAAGCTTGGCTCGTTAGACAATACCCGAGCTCGAGCTCAAGCTCGCGAGTTTTCGAGCTCGATTAAAAGGCTTTGACGAGTTGAGCCCGAGTTTGATAAAAAGGCTTTTCGAGTCTTAAATGGGCCAACTATGCTCATTTAAGACTTAACGAGCCTTAAATGGGTCAACTATACTCATTTAAGACTTAACGAGCCTTAAATTGGTAACTCGGCTCATTTAAGGCTTTTCAAACCTTAAATGGGCAGCTCGGCTCATTTATTAAATTATAACCTACTTATAACCTATGTTAATTAATTGATTTATTAACTTAATGGTAAAAGTGTAGTATATGTTAATAATATACACTGTTCATTATACTACTAATAATTTAATTTGAAACTATATTAATAGCATTGCTAAGTATATAATGATAATTAATCAATGATATAAATTATAATTATTAAACCTAACAAAGTTTTATCTTATTCTTATTATTATTTGATCTAGTATTTATATAATTATACGACATAAGTACAATGTTCGATAACTTAGATCATATGATAATAATAATGATAAGTATATAATGATAATGAATCATTGATATAAATTATAATGACTAAACCTAACAAATTTTTATCATATTCTTATTATCATTTTATCTAGTATTTATATAATTATATGACATAAGTGATAAGTACAATGTTAGATAACTTAAATCATATGATAATGATAATAATAAGCCGGTCTATTCGAGCCTTAAACGAGCAAGGCTCGTGGGCCTTAAACGAGCTGGTCTATTTGAGCCTTAATGAGCCAGGCTCACGAGCCCCTATTGAGCTTAGTCGGGCGAGTCGGGTATGTATCATTAACTAATCGAGCGGGCTTTTACAATAACGAGCGGGTTTGTACTGTACCGAGCTCGAACTCGGGTCGAGTTTAACCGAGCGGGTATCGAGCGCGCTCGCGAACAGGCTGGCTCATTTACAGCTCATCAGCACAAAATAAAAAAAGAGAGAATTTTTTTTTTTTTTTAAAAAAAAAGGGTGCATCCCATCACCATGTTGAATTGGTGGTTTTGTTATGGGCCTAATAATAGCTAATGTATTTCGTAAGTGAATAACTAATGTGTTTAGTAGTTGTGAGTTTTGCAAGTGGACTTTATGGCCGCTAGAATTAAGGGCTTAGTGGGTAGTTAGTTTAAGTTAGTGGGAAGTTACTTTAGGAGTGGAGTTGAAGCCTGTTTATATTTAAGGGATTGGGCGAGAATGTTAGGATTTGCCCTAAGCTGGAATTTTGAGATTGTGTATTTTTCTGCATTGATCAAACGTTCGAAGTGGGATCGAATGATCGAGACCCGAAAAACCCTGACACCTTTGATAATAAAATTTTGATCGAACGTTCATGGGAGTCAACATGAATTAAAATTTTGACCCCTTAGGCATGTTGTACGTGCATGGGAACCTATTTAAACGTCCTAACACCCCTTATGTCTCATTTTGGTCGCCTTTTTACCTCAGAAACCCTATAGTGAGAAATAGAGTGAGATTTAGAGAGAGAATGTGATTTCTTAGAGCCTTATTTTCAAGAAGAGGTAATCTCTCACCCTAACTCTCGTTCTTGTTGTTGTTATTAGCCTGTTATCTTAATGTTTAGTTATTGCCTAGTTGCATTTTCGTAGTTTAACATCTTAGCTTGTAGATTTAAACTTTTAGGTTTAATTTTGTAGGATTAAGGCATATTTCCCTAAGCCAAACTACTTTGAGCTTACTAAGCTACTTGAATTTGTCAAACTACAACTTGTTAGGTAGATTCCAACAAGTACCCAACTCCAAAGCTTTAGTGCTTTTGCGTATACAGATAATCGAGATATGTGGCTTGCCTTTTTCTAAAAAAGTGTCTGAGAGATGAAGTAGCTCATGGTCCTCAAAATGATAGGAAACATGGAGAAGATAATATTAAAAAACATGCAAACTCTCAAAAACATCTATGGTTTTATACTAACATTGCACTTAGATTTATTTTTGGATTTTGGGGTGTTTGTGGATCATTGCTATTGAAAAGTTCTTGGAGGCATGCCTATTTCCGGTACCTAGAGAGAATGGGAGATAGACTTTACATAACAATGGCTATTAGTGTGGCCAAATAATTGAGAGAGTTTGTTTTCTCCAAGATCTAGTAGCCTCAATGAAGAGGAGTTTATCAATGATATGAGCAGTTCTCCAATAAAATTGTTGTTCTGCAAATGCAATGTCTGAAGCTAATAGCTTGTAAAACCACAATTAAAAACAAGGATTCTCCATGAGAGATTATTATTTCCCAAATTAAGTATGGTAAGAAACATCTTTCCTCAACATTTAGGAAGTTATCCAAATGACAAACTATCCAAAAGATCAAGGTAATTCAAATTACTGGACAAGCATCAATATTACTGCTACTCTTACATTTCCACCAACATTGAGATTCAACTTAGGTCTTGTTTCAGTTGGAACTAGAACTGTACAAGTGGTTATTACCTATAATCGCAACCGCTTTAGACGATTATTTTATTTTCATAACCGCAACTGGTCCGCTTTAGGTAGTTAGTGATTATTTTATAACCGCCGGTTAGCGGTTATTAGAGGAGCAAACTGCATAGTTATAACCGTTTTTTATATATGAAAAATTTGGGCTTATATTAGTGTTTTGGGCCTTCCTTGGGATTTTTTTTAGGGCTTATTTTAGATTTTTAAAAAAAAATTATTTTTAGTATTTTTGGCCTCTTTTTAGGGCAAAAAAAACCCCATTCCATGAGACTAAAAATAATTTATTATTATTTTTGGCCTATTTTTAGTAGACTTTTTTTATTATTTATATATATAAAAAACTCTAGGTAAATGCGTCATTTGAAATCGATCCTTAACATTTTAATTTTAGAAATTTGGTCATTTCAGTATTAACGATTTTGCAATAGATCCTTGCCGTCTATTATTTTGGAGATTTGTTATCCTAATTAATAAAATATTTTTTTAATTAAAAAAATAAAACTAAAACTTAAATTAATTATTATTTTTTTTTTTGAAAAAACCAAAAGGGTGGCTCTTTGGCCACCCTAAATATGGCCTTGGGGGTGGCCGAACCACTCCTTGGCCATAATGGGGGTGGTTCAGAGGCCATTTGAAATTATATATATATATATATATTGAGAGCGTGGCTGAACCACCCCTGGCCATACCACCCCCAAATGGCCAAGGGTGGTTCGGCCGCTCCCAAATAAAAAATAAGTTTATTTTTTATTTTAATTAAAAAATAATATTTTATTAATTGGACTAACGGTGTAAGTAAAAATGGACGGAAGTTAGACGGCAATGGTCGATTTGCAAAATCGAGAATATTGAAGGACCCAATTTCCAAAATTAAAATGTTAGGAATCAATTTCAAATGACACATTTACTCATGAATTTATAATACATTTACCCAAAATATATATATATATATATATATGGGTAGGTGGTTAGCGGTTATTAACTGCCTACCCTACCCTTAAAACCGCTAACCACCTCGCCCTAGGCGGTTAGCGATTTTTTATAATTACTTACAAAAGTAGTTACGTGATTAGCGGTTATGGGGCGTTATAACCGCCCCATTTGTACGGTCCTAGTTAGAACTAGACTCAAACTCTCACCCCTTAATTCTCCGCCATTGAAAAATCCACAAAACCTGAAGAAAAATATGCCTCACTGTCTACGTGATCATGGAGGACCAAAAACGAAATTCCCAGTTGGAGAATCTCAACGAGGAAGATACAGAGTAACAAAGACGGAGAGAAGAGACGAGGGAGGCTTATTTTTCATAGAGTAATAGAGACAGAACTCATGGTGGAAGGCTGAGGATCAATGCCAAATCAAATCAACATACTTGCGTTATTTTATTTTATTTTATTTTATTAAGTCTTAAGAACATAATTCATTGCTTTGCCCTGTTCGAGAGGTAACACCCACATTTAAAATTAAGAGGATTTGACGTAGGATTAGAAGAATAGACTCAAACCTGTCATCACACACACACACACATTATGAACTTGCTCCATTTATGCAACCGAATTTAAATTCGAATAGTAAATTGCCACAATTTCTTCTTCCTGGTTCCTTGCTTTGTCCAAATATATTATGCCATTAACATCATATTATGAATTATAAGAACAATATGGCACACCATGATTTGATATTTTGTATGCAGTGCAATTTATTGACGTCAGTAGCAACTCCTACTCTGCATTATATATCTACATCCGGATTATCATCAAAATCAACTGCAATCCTTGGATCAAGCTGAGAGAATTCATGGAAATAGGCCTTGAAATGCTCATATGAATGCTTCACGTCATCTACAGCACACATTTCTCGTATACTGTGCATTGATAGCTGTGGTGCGCCGACATCAACTGTACAAATCCGCACACCACTTGCAAGGATCGGACCAATGGTTGAACCACATGCCATGTCATTGTGGACCACAAATTCCTGCATCATTTGTCATTCCCTTTGCTTTATCACTTACTAAACCACACAAAATTCTCACACCACCATTCATAGTATTAAGGTTGTAAATGCAAATTGGTTATTGGCAATAACCGTATTTGTATTATGCGGTTATCATTAAGTAATCGCATTCGCATCATAAGGTTATTAACCGCTATCTACACGGTTATTGAATGCGCCGCTATCCGCATATTAAATAATATGCCTATTTATTACTTTGAACCTTCTTTGGATCTCTATTAGGGCATATTTTAAATAATTCTAAAAATGTTTTGAGTTAATGTTTGGAGCCTGTTTTACTATTTTTTTTAAGCCCTAGTGTTATTATATATATGCAGTTAATAACCACATTTACCTACATTAAAACCACTATCTGCATATGCAGATGCAGATAATGGTTAGTTGCGCTTAATAACCGCCCGCATGTATAATTTTAATTCATACACTTCACATCAATATTCTCCAAATATCTTACCAAGAGAATCATCTTCGAAAGATAAAGGATTTTTTTTTTTTTTTTTTTTCAATTTCAGCAATAGCTTATTACTTTAAAAATGGTGTACCCTAGAATTTTTCACAGCTTAAATATGCCAATGTAGAGAGAAACTAACCTGAATAGGAAGGTTATGATTTGTTGCTATCTTTTTGAATATGAAGGAAGCGACTGAATTGGTTGCATAGTGTTGATTTGCATTGTGTTTAATGACAAGCCCTCCATGCAACTTGGGCTGATGATTATCTTCATGTTTGTCCTGTGGAGAAACCCTACATCAACATAGTGCAACAAACCAAATATAGCCGAAGCTGAAAAACTGTACAAAAAGTAGGCAACGTACCGTATAATTAGGGTGTAATGCATGTGCCATGTCAGCAGATACAAGGAAACTCCTCTGAATTGCTTTCTCAAGCAACTGAAAATAAATCAAATTTAATGAAAACACACAAGTCTTCGGAGTAAAACAAACCACTGAATGAGTGTAAGAGGATAACAATGAACATCTCTTTTTTTAATTAGAACCCAAAATGATCAGAAGGATGTGGAGCAGCTATCACCTTAGAATCTGAACCAAACGAACTTGAAATTCGTGATAAAGCATTTAGCATGGCAAGAGACCCAACACCTTGGGCTGAGTCAGATCCAACCTCCTCATGATCAAACAAGGCCACCATTCTAATACCAATCTCATCCTCAAGACTGCTTTCAGAAGATGTAGTATCTATCAATGCCTGAAATTGAAACCATTAAGCATCATATGCAAACCAGCTGCTATAAACTCAAATAACAAAGCATATAATATAGTAATCTTTTCTCCTATACAAAAAGGAAAATCAACAATATGAGAGAGCAATAACAGTGATATACACTGAGGTGGACGGAATATATCATAGGTTATATGTTTCAGTTCCAAAACATGCAGTAGGCTGTTTGGATGAGTTAGAGCTCATGCAAGTACTTTATTTCTCTTTTTTTTTATTTGGGGGGGGGGGGGCAGGGTCGCACGCAGGGGAGAGCTTAGACAAATACTTCACATAACTAAAGTTTTCTCTAGTTGTTGGCAATTCCAAAAGAAAAAATTGTCAAGTCAATTTCATTTTGATATCTTCCCAAATTCAACTCGTCAAAGATCATCAAGGCATCTATGTCAAATATAGTTGATTTAAAATTTTTAGGGGTAACTTTACTTAACATCCCTAAGCTTCAATCACTTTTGCAATTACCTCCTTAAAGTTCAAAAATTTTCAATTTAGTGTATTGAATTTTTAATTTTTTGCAATTTCATCTCTCCTATTAGGGTTTGGGGGTAAAATGACCTTTATACACCTGTAAAATTTATAAATTACTAAAACCTTAATTAAATAATTATTTTTTTAGAAAAAAATATGAGCATTTTGAGAATTTCTAAGGCCTCCATTAGGATTTAACGGAAAATCCTTAAATCCTAACGGATGGGTGACTTTGCAAATTTTTTAAAATTTGATACACTAAATTAAGAGTTTTTGAACTTTAAGGATGTGTTGCAAAAGCAATAAAAGTTTAAGGGAATAAAGTGAAGTTTTCTCAAATTTTTATTACTGTTATAAATCAACAAAGCATTGTAGCATATCAGCCTTTATCAGCAAGGCAGAACTCCAAAGGCTCCCCAGTTTGACACGAGAAACACGTGTAGCACATTGCAATGTCAAGATATAGACAGGGCAAAAAAGACCCAAATATACACCGCTTATTTGCATCTCAATAAAATAAGAATCCTACATATAAAGCCATACCTTTAGAGAGCAAAATGACATGCAGAGATTATCAAGCTGCCCCGAGAAAATGAATTCCTTAGTCGCACCAGCCACAATACTTGGTTGAGTATCACATGCTTGTAATTCAAAATCACATATATCATCTGGTTTACAGCCAACCCCACTTGCAATCAGCTAGAAGAAAAAACAAAAAACAAGACAGTCACTAACAAGCCTACCCAAAAATATCAAGCTGAGATACTCCTAAAAGTGTAACAACTACATGTGATCATGCCTCTTAACATATTCATGTCATCTGAACACTACCCATAAAAGTAAATTTACCCTACCTGTAATAGGAGGGAGTGATGCTTTGAATTATTAGTGGTAGTTCTTTGATTAGTGTTCTTTTTATCAGTCTGAACTCCACTTTCAACTGGACCTTTTTCAGCAACCACTTTATTGAGCTCTGCCTGCAAAAAATAGTTCATAGGATAAAGCAAAAATTAGATCAAAAGGAATACATTCATTCAAACCTTAAACAAGCCATATTCGTCCAATGCTCAGTTGAGTCTCTTTTCATTTGATCATAGATACATATAATCATGGCTCGACATCCTACACAGGTATTCTTAAAAAATAAATGAACATCTCAATATACCAACTCAATCTAATGTGATTATATTGTCAAATTCAACATATGAATTGCAATTTTAGTAAGGCGTAATCATTCAAAATCACTAAATAAAATTTAATGGCACTGACTTCGTGTGCCAAGGGAAAAACATTCCGCTTCCTCAAAATCACGTTCTATGTGTAATAAGCATTAATACAAGAGACATAACTTGACACCTAACATATAGGAAAACTATCAATTTAAAAAAAAAAACATAAAATGACACAAATACAAAGAAGCATATAAAATGCATGTAATTCCAAGATTACCTTAATTGATGTTGCCAAGACAGGAAGAAGATGACTCTGTGTGTTGATCTCAAATCCATCATTAACACCCCTGTTCACAGAAATTGTTCAACAGAAGGAAAGAGAGAACATCAAATAAAACAGGATAGCTTCAACACTACCGCCACATATTTCAATCCAAATCGTGATCACACAACAGCCAAATAGGTGAAAAAATTGTTTCAAACAGCAGGACTACCTGTCCAAGTGAATCGCTAGGGTTGGAATCCGCATGATGGGCTTCTCCACTCTAACAAGACGATGCGAATATGAAACAGAACCATCTTTTTCTTCTCGGATTATCACCCTTCCTGCAACCGTTAGGTCACGATCAAACCAAGTATGCCACAAGCCATCCCCGTATGTTTGGACACCAACCTCCAAATACCCACCTTTAGTTACCTGCACAAGCTTCCACCCATATTCCAAAAAACAAAAAATAAATAATTACCCTTAGACCACCAATTCTACATAAACTCATACATACAAATAATATACTGAATTCAGGTAATAGCTATGAAACCAATAGGCCACCTTCGCAACAGGCTTCAGTTTCAGACATGGACTGTCGGTATGAGCACCAATTATAATGAATCCATTTCCGGCAACATACCTAGGCAAAATTTCCGCAATATTAGAAATAACGAAACTAAATCCATATCAAATAATAGCTGACTCAGCTACAAACCCAAATTTCACTAAGCCGAATAGTTGCATTAAGCTCAGTGAAGTCTGTTCCATGTTAACTACATGTTCCCGATGGTTTAAACCATAAAATTTTCAAAATTAGATTCCTTTTCTTTTCCTACATTTTCTCATTAACCAAACGGATCTACATTCCAATAACAAATGAAACGATGAGAACGAATGCAGCAAAAAAAGAAAGAAAAGAAAAAAGAAAATCATACTTTTTACCGATCGCGAAAGCGACGATCGTGGAATGATTCCGCGTGAAGAAATATTTCTTCCCGGCCTCCAATCTCCAATCCTCTCTCTCAGAGACTTGTTCATACCCTGCGCTTTTCAACCGCTTCTTTGCCTCCTCTAAAACGACAATGCATTGACAAAACAAGCTTAATCACTCGGTAGCAAGAAACGAAGGGTGAGAGAGGGGGGGGGGGGTATATGCGAGGAATTTCATTTTTTTTCTCCAGGATTTTCTCGCGAAACAAACGGAAATGGAAGAGAGAGAGAGAGAGAGAGAGAGTTACCAACGGCATGGAAAGCAGTTGGGGAATCGTTCAGGAAGCGGATGAGCTCAGCGACCTCTGGGCCCGCTTGGGCCGCTTCGTTGCAGGCCTCTTCGATTGGTGATATAGCGTTTCCCATTGGTTGGGTTCAGCTTGATTGCCTGTACGGATAAACTAATCCAGTCTATAATAAAAATAATATTTTATGGTACAACTCTTTTGGAGACATTGGCTAATTTGTCTTCTAGCCTATATAATTGTTGGGTCTCTTCCAGGAGATCAGATGCCCATTGCTTAAGCAAAAAAAATAATGCTGATTCTAGGCGATTTAACAAGTTATTCCTTTGTTTCCATTTTTCAAAGAACAAAGTTTTCCAAAACTTTAAATTAAGGTGGAAGAATATTTTTCAATCCAAAATAAATCATATTAATTTTTAAAAAATTACATGCGTTTTTTAAAATGCATGTAACGTGCAATAATTACATGTATTTGAATGCATATCAATTTAATAAACTAAATTAAAAAAATCTTTCAACCTGATTTAGTAAAAAACTCTTTTTTTTTTTTGTTTTTTGTTTAAATGCTTTTCTTTCTTGTTTTTCAATGTAAACCAAAACAATTTTTTCTTTCAATGGATCATTACTGTTACAGGGTAATTCTTTACTTCATCAAATAGGTAAGTTGCAATGACTTTAGTGGCTTCAAAGTCTTACGATACACTCATAACTAAGACATGTTATATTAAGTTATTGGATATGCTCACGAAAGAAATCTTTGGATATAAAGATTTGTTTTTTTATTTTTTTGAAAAAAATATAAAAAAGCTCTACATACTAACAGCCTAATTGAAACAAGCCTTCCAAAATGATAAGGGGTATATGTCAACCTAATAAATTACTAATATGGTATAAAAAAACCCATTTTCAAAACTTTTTCTTAAAATACCCTTTGTTTTGTAATAAAAAATAATAAAATTTAACTTTTTTTTTTTTAATTAAAAAAGAAGTTTGGGGTGGCCGACCCACCCCATGAGGTGGATCGGCCACCTTAGACACCACCAAAAAAAATAAAAAAAATGTCCTTATCCACCACATGGGGGTGGATCGGCTACCCCCAAAGCCATGGAGGGTGGCCAAGAGCCACCCTAGGCCATGGGGGATGGCTCGCGAGCCACTCCAAGCCATATGGGGTGGCCCCAAGCCACCCCCAAGCCATGGGGGTGGCTTGCGGCCACTCCAACCAGTTTGGGGGTGACTTAAGTAATAGGTTTTTTTGATCCGCTCGTTTATAGTTTTTTGACTCAGTTGAAGGTCTTTAAATAACCGCTTATGTAGTAAATTTTTTTTAATGTAGTGCGCGTGCGACGTCTCCTTTGTACTGTTTTTTCAAAATAGTAAAACTTTACTGCAACACAGTGGATGTAGCCCTTTAGGATAAATCACTTAAATTTCTGTGTCTTGTGATTGATTAGTTTTTCTTTTTTTTTTTGTCTTTATCGTTGTTATCGAGTTCTGAAAAATCGGTGATTTTTCTAACAATATATATATTAGATTAGATTAGATTAGATTTCTTTTCTTTTACTTTTTTTTTAAAAAAAAGAGCACCACTTTAAATCTAAGGGCTAGCTGCTAGCCGACATTAAACATGAATTTTCATTTTTATTTTTTTTGAATGAGCACCGAAACCTAAGGGCCAAGGTCTATCTTAAAAAAAAATAAAAGAAAAGGTGTTTGTTGCGGCACCACTTTAAACCAGATTTATTATTATTATTATTATTATTATTGAAAGAGCATTACTTTAAACCTAAGGTCTAACCGCTAAGTATATATATACATATACTATTGTGATTTGCCAAACAGTAAAATTATGTCTGACTTGTCTGAGTACAAAAGTTATGAGGTATGTAATCAAACTGTTACATTGATTAAGCTTTTATATTTATATTACTCTTTGAAATTAATTATTTATGAAAATACATAATTTTGTTGCATATTTTAATTGTATGAACTATTTAATTGTAATTTTCTAAGATTATGGAAAACAAAAGTGATTAAGTGATTCTTTAATATTTTTCATTAGTTTTTGTTCAACTTCATTTTTTTTTTTTTAATTAGAAAAAAATATTGACCCCTCTGAACGAAAATCCTGACTTCACCATTGTATTACATTTTCAGACTCTAAATATAAATATTATAGACTGAGTATGTATTCCATGCTGACCTTGCATATACACTTCATTTGTAAGCATGCCGTTCAGTTCAAAGTTTTTGGTAGAATTTTCTACAAGATTTTGTATATGTGTATGTATGTGTCTGCACATATAAGAATTCTCAAAACACTGCACAAACATCAATATTACTGCTCCTCCCACATTCCCACCAACATAGAATGGGGGGTGGCTAAAAGTTTGGACCTCTCAGAAAGGGGCCCCTGAAGTTCCCCAGGAATTGATAGATCAACAGGCCGAAGTTGTGATCAAATTTGTCCAAATATATTATTCCATTAACATCATCATATTATGAATTATAAGGACAATATGGCACACCTTGATTTGACCTTTTGTCTGCAGTGCAATTTACTGAAGTCTCAGCAGCAACTCTTACCCTACATATATATCTACCTCTGACTTATCATCAACATCAACTGTAATCCTTGGATCAAGATGAGAGAATTCATGGAAATACGCCTTGAAATGCTCATATGAATGCTTCACATCATCTGCAGCACACATTTCTCGTATACTGTGCATTGAGAGCTGTGGTGCTCCAACATCAACTGTACGAATCCCAACACCACTTGCAAGGATTGGACCAATGGTTGAACCACATGCCATGTCATTGCGGACCACAAAATCCTGCATCATTTGTAATTCCTCTGGTTTATCACTTATTATACCACACAAAATTCTCACACCACAATTCATATTACAATGCACATTAATCTTCTCTTAAAGATCTTACCAAAAGAATGATCTTCGAAAGACGAAAGGTTTTCCTATTATCTTTTTAAGACGTGTTACCAACACGTGCGTTTTACGCACTCTCTCTTATGTGCTGACGTGGCACATCAGCAAAAAAAAAAAAAGTTTCACACCCTTACTTGGTCGGTGCCACCCGAACCACCAAGTGAGGTGGCTGTGGACCACTAGATCTAGAGGTCGGTGCGGCTCATCTTTAATTTCAGCAATAGCTTACTTTAAAAATGGTGTACTCCTAGAAATTTTCACAGCTAAAATATGCCAATGTAGAGAGAAACTGACCTGTACAGGAAGGTTATGCTTTGTCGCTATCTCTCTAAATATGAAGGAGGTGACTGCATTGGTTGCATAGCGTTGATTTGCGTTGTGTTTAATGACAAGCCCTCCATGCAACTTGGGCTGATGATTATCTTCATGTTTGTCCTGTGGAGGAACCCAATCAACATGATGCAACAAACCAAATATTGCAGACACTGGCAAATAATAAGTGCAGTAGGTAACACACCATGTAATTAGGGTGTAATGCATGTGCCATGTCTGCAGATACAAGGAAACTCCTCTGGATTGCTTTCTCAAGTAGCTGGAAAGAAATCAAAAGCAATGACAACAAATATCTGTCAGATTAAAACATAATCACCAAATGAGTGTATAGAAAGGAATATGTTTATGCCATTCATATATTCATGTTGCTGCCACATGTGAGGCAATCCAATAATCCAACTGACAACTCTTGCCTAAGAGAAAGGTCTCTAAATGTGGTGGCATGAATTTGGGTAACTAATTATGAAGCAAATTGCCAGCAAAAGTTGAACCCATTTAGAATTCCAAAATTTTGAACTGAATAAAATATCAGATTTTGTAGGTTGTAGCTCTTAGATTGCTTTAGTTCAGCATCCATAAATCTACAAAAACTATGTCTACATAACAAAATAAGCATCTACATTATCAAGTTTAGAGGCATGGGACTAGTCAGAGGATAACAGTGAACATTTATTTGTGTAATTAAATCCCAAAATCATCACATGGGCAGTTACCACCTTAGAATCTGAGCCAAAGGAACTCGTAATTCGTGATAAAGCATTTAGCATGGCAGGAGATCCAGCTCCTTGGGCTGAGTTAGACCCAACCTCCTCATGATCAAACAAGGCCACCATTCTAACACCTGTCTCTTCCTCAAGACTGCTTTCAGAAGATGTAGCATCTATCAATGCCTGAAATTCAAACCATAAAGTAGCATAGGTAAATCAGCTGCTTTGAACTCAAACAACAAGTATTTAGCACATCATTTAGCAAAGCTCCAATGGATCGACACAGCATCCAGCACATCACAAAAGTCAGAAATTGGTAGGGTAAAAAAAAGTACTAAATATGCAGCTTTATTTGCATTTCAACAGCAAAAAAGAAGGCAGCCTATATACAAAGCCACACCTTTAGAGAGCAAAATGACATGCAAAGATTGTCAAGCCGCCCCGAGAAAATGAACTCCTTTGTGGCACCAGCTACAATACTTGGTTGAGTATCACATGCTTGTAATTCAAAATCACATATATCGTCTGGTTTACAGCCAACCTGACTTGCAAGCAGCTAGAAATAAAGAAAGAAAAATAAAGCAATTATCAACAAGCATACACAAAACATCAAGCTTGAGAAAATCCCAAAATCTATTTTAACCTGTATTAGGAGCGAGTGATGCTTTGAGTTATTAGTGGTTGCTCTTTGATTAGTTTTCTTTGCATCAGTCTGAACTCCACTTTCAACTGCACCATCTTCAGCAACCACTTTATTGAGCTCTGCCTGCAAAAAGTTTGTTCAAAAGATACAGCCAAAATTTGATTTTTTTTTTTTTTTTTAGAGGAAAAAAAAAAGACATATACTAAAACAACACACAAGTACAATGGAGCATATAAATTTGTATAATTCCAAAATTACCTTAACTAATGTTGCCAAGACAGGAAGAAGATGATTCTGTGTGTTGACCTTGAATCCATCACTAACGCTGCTGCTGCTCACAGAACATAACAAATCATTCAACAAAATGAAACAGAGAACAATCACATAAAACAAGGAAGATTCAAAATTGACAACACATATTCCAATCCATATCATGCCAGAACAAAGTGGCACTTGTGGCAGAGCATTTCAAACAGCAAGGCAACCTGTCTAAGTGAATCGCTAGGGTCGGGATCCGCATTATCGGCTCCTCGATTCTAACCAGACGATGCGGATACGAAACAGAACCATCTTTTTCTTGTCTAATTATCACCCTCCCTGCAACCGTTAGGTCGCGATCAAACCAAGTATGCCACAAGCCACCCCCATATGTTTGGACACCAACCTCCAAATACCCACCTTTAGTTACCTGCACAAGCCACCCAGTTCTAAATAACCTCATACAAGTAATATATTTCAATCCAAGTAATAACAATGAAATCAAGAGGCCACCTTGGTAACAGGCTTCAGTTTCAGACAAGGACTATCGGTATGAGCAGCGACTATATGGAATCCATTTCCGGCAACATACCTAAGCAAAAGCTCCACAACATCAGCAATAACGAAACCAAATTCATATCAAATAATAATTAACTCTACAACTAACACAATTTCCACTAAGCCAAGTGGTTGTATGATTGTATTAAGTTCAGTCAAATGTTAAAAAGTCGATTCTTTTTCTTTTCCTCCATTTTCCCAAAAACCAAACAGAGATACAGGAATGAAATTATGGTGAATTTAATGAGAACAAAAGAAGAAAATCATACTTTTTACCGATTGCAAAAGCGACAATCGTTGAGTGATTCCGCGTGAAGAAATATCTCTTCCCAACGTCCAATTTCCAATCCTCTCTCTCTAAGACTTGCTCATACCCCACGCTTCTCAACCACTTTTTTGCCTCGTCTAAAACAACAATTTGTTGACAAAAAAAGCTTAATCACTCACAAAACCAGAACCCCATTTGAAATCCAAACAAGCTAGAAAGAAAGGGAGGTGAAAATTCCAATTATGCTAGCTAGATTATATCATCTAAAGGAGGGTGAATGGGTCTAACACATGCTGAGATAATTATCATGGTATAAAAGATTCAATCATGACCAATATCATGTGCTAAATACAACATATAATATGGATGACTGATATATCATACATATATTTCATGGCATGTAGATGAAACCCAATGCATCAAATATACAAGAACTCAGGACTTCTGCTAAGAACTCAGGACTTCTGCTATGATATCATGAAACGGTGAATTTTCGTAACAACTTTGAACCTAACAGCAGTAATTAATGGAAATGGAAAATGGTAGAGAAAAAGAGAGAGGAAGATATAGTTACCAACGGCATGGAAAGCAGTTGGCGAAGCGTTCAAGAAGTTGATGAGATCAGAGACCACTGAGCTTGCTTCTTCCTTGGCCATGGCTTCCACGGGCTTCACTGCCTACCTACTTGCTTCGCTTATATAAGATAATGAGAAGACTCTCTCAGTCACTGCTCTCACTCTCTCTCACTGTCTCTCGCTTTGTGCCTTGCGTAGGGATCACTCGGAGACAGGATTTAGCATGAAGAATATATGCCCATGATGATGCGTTTGATGTACGATGAAGGGAGTGATCCAATGTGAGTGAGCGTATGTGCATTCTCTGGTTCTCCACTCACTCCATTAATTGACACGATCCCATTGGTCGGTTTCAGCTTCAGCTTCCCCCAGTTGCATACAAAAATTCACGGCACTTGTGATGCTTCACTGCTTGTGTACAGATAAATTAATCCAACATATAAAAATATATCTAACTATTTTCTTTTTGGTACGTAAAACTCTTTTAGGAATATTGAGTCTCTTCCAGCATAAAGATGCTGATTTTTGGTGAGATAAAAAGTTATGTCTTGTTCCATTTTTTAAAGAGTAATACTATTTACTATATTGTTATTCGATTTGATCACGATCTTAATGATGTGGCAATGAAATTTAGTTATTAATTAGATTTGTACTTGAAAAAAAAAATTAAAAGGCTAATTTTCACTACAATGTCATTCCGGTCGTCGTATAGTAGTCTATTAAATAATATTACTTTTTTTAAAACGGTTTTGTTCACATAAAGTAAATAATTAATTATGGAAGATGCTTGAGATACTATAGCTTTCATTACAGTTCTCTTAAATTGACGTGACAATTCACAATTTATGAAAATAAGTTCTACGTGGATTATCACGTTATAATTCATATTTTTAATTAGTAGCTGATATGGTAAGTGTTACATAAGCTACCGTATCAATTTGTAAATATAGTAAGAGTTATGTGAATTGTATATTTTTGTGGCCGACGACTGTCACTTCAATTTGTAAATGACTAATGTTAAAAAAATACTTATCTCAAAAATTAAAGCTTAATTAAGAGAAAAGTCGCTCCGCATACAAAATCAGTATTTTACACTTGTTTAATTATTGTGGAAGATGGACTAGCTTTGTGCCGGGAAAACCAATACGAATGTGTAACTGAAAAAACCGTCAGTTTCCTCATTGATAGCGTTATATGACCAAAACACCCTTTTACACGTTCACTTCCCTCATTGTTTGAATCTTCAGTGCAATTCCACTGCTAATTTTTTCATAAAACCATTGGTAGTATACTCAACATTTTCTACCTCCAATTCAAGAAACCAGAGTTCCTTGTTAGCCTTTGTTTGTTGTTTCAGAGTCTCAGTTTTCACATAAGCTTCATTTCCTCTCTCTCTCTCTCTCTAAGCGATCCAAGATCAAGGCTTTGAGGTAAGCAGAGGACACACAGCTTGCTTTCATGGCTAGAGCAAGGAACATGAAGAGCTCCTTCATCACTTTGAACGCGCTACCATTCTTTCCCTACTTGCTTTCACTTCCTCCGCTGGCTTCTCTCATATCCTCCCCCAAGAAGATCAACCCAAGAAACCACAAGCTATGCACGCCCCCAAACCTCTCTGTCTTCTTTCTTTCTCTCCTGTTTTCCTTCGCTCTCTTGGGAGTCTCCATTCTCAGCTTCATGCCCATTTCCCAAGACTCATCCTCATGTCCTCTCATCTCTCCCCCATCACTATTTTCATCTTCTTCTACTTCGTCGTCTGCCGCTGACTCTCCGCTTACCTCGGCATCACTTTCTTTGATGGTATCGGATGGTGAGGATGAGCCAAGACTGTCGGACAGTGTGATGGTGCCATTGCCAGCTCATGGGGTTGTTGGGCATGTTTCTGAGGAGGAGAGAGAGTTCTGGCAGCAACCAGATGGGGAGGGGTTCAGGCCATGCTTGGATTTTAGCATTGGGTATAGGAAATCATCCGCGCAGATTTCAAAGGAGAAGAGGAGGTTCTTGGTGGTGGTGGCTTCAGGGGGTTTGAACCAGCAGAGGAATGAGATTGTTGATGCGGTTGTTATTGCGAGAATTCTTGAAGCTGCATTAGTTGTGCCTGTCTTGCAGGTTAATCGGATTTGGGGAGATGAAAGGTAAAAGAGAAAAGTGGTAACTGAATTTGATGTGTTAAATGCATATAATTCCAGCATTCATTTGTTTTAAATATTTGAGCCTGCTCAATATGTTGTCTATACAATTTTTTCCATTTAAACATATGGATTGTTGGGTCTTAAAGGAAGTTTATGATCAATCAATGGTTTTTGTGATAATCACAGCGAATTTTCGGATATATTTGACGTGAAACATTTCAAGAGAATTTTACGAGCGGATGTGCGAGTCATATCATCCCTTCCTTCAACACATTTGATGTCAAGACCGTCTATTGAAACCAGGATTCCTCATGATGTTTCTCCACTTTGGATCCGTAGCAAATTCTTTAACCGAGTAAGAATTCTTTGTTGATGGAAACTCCATCTGCTATATTAATTTGTCATAATTTAGCTGCCAAGGTCTTAGAGAGACAAATCATTTCTCTTCATGCTTCTCAAAAATTTCCTGGTTCATGTAGCTGAATGAAGATGGTGTTCTTGTGTTAAAAGGGTTAGATTCTAAACTCTCCAAGAATCTTCCTCCCGATCTGCAGAAGCTTCGATGTAAGGTACAATTGCAAATAAATCACCATCAAATAAATTCTTGTCAGACAGCCATCATTCATGTCCCCATTTCATCTTCATATTGCAGGTAGCTTTCCATGCATTAAGATATGCAACACCAATTAGGGAGCTTGGAAATCGGCTTGCAAGAAGAATGTGGATTGAAGGCCCTTACATTGCACTCCATCTCCGGCTAGAGAAGGATGTGTGGGTCAGAACTGGATGTCTCACTGGTTTAGGCGCAGAAGATGATGACATTATCACCAAGCTACAGGAGTCTCATCCTGAATACCTAACAGGGAGGTTAAATATGACCTCCAGCCAGCGACGACTTGCCGGACTATGTCCCCTAAATGCATTAGAAATGGCAAGGTATATCACATTCACAGGCTCTGAACTTAATATTTTTTAGTCTAAAATTGGAGGCAATTGAAAATGTGCTGCAGGCTCCTGAAGGCTCTAGGAGCACCCGGAAGTGCACGAGTTTACAGTGCTGGAGGAGAACCATTTGGGGGCAGCCGGGCTTTGCAGCCACTAGTAGCAGAATTTCCAAACCTTGTGACAAAGGAAATGTTGGCACGGGATGAAGAACTCTCACAATACACTAACAAGTCGTCAGCTCTCGCTGCCATTGACTACATTGTCTCGCTGAGCAGCGATGTCTTTGTACCTTCCCATGGTGGAAATATGGGCCGAGCCATGCAAGTTAGGGGCCAAGACTTCAAATTCTATTTGCTTTCATATAGAAAATTAATTTCATCATTTAATTAATATTTGGGTATGTGGTTTGTATTGTTAATTAACAGGGACACCGTGCCTATGTGGGGCATAGGAAATATATAAAGCCAAACAAGCGAGCTGTGCTTCCTTTCTTCGAAGACGCCTCCATTCCTGATACAGAATTCAGAACCATCATGAGGAAGCTGCACAGCAAATCTCAGGGCCAGCCTGAGATGAGAACTAACAGAAGAGATCGAGATGTTATTGCATACCCTGTACCCGAGTGCATGTGCAAACACCCTACAGGCATATTTTGAAGCATCTCAAGAGTAAATCTGTTTCTTTTGATGAATCTCAGTTTGTAAGTCATCTCAGACAGATGTGTAAATTCATTTCATCCGCTTAAATCACTACTAGAATTTTGTAGATGATAATAGACTTGTGAAGACCAAACCTAAAACACCAACCAAATGTAGAGAATTCACTGCCAAGTAACGAGAGGATGACATTTCCTCAATAATGATTCTTGTACACCACCAACACCAGCAATGAACCATGCAAAACATAGCTAAACCCACCAAGAAAAAGAAAAAGCAAAAAGTTACATCACTAAGATCATAATCAAGTCCTTTCGACTTTGATTCCTTCAAGAAGGAACAGATCCATTTTGCAGACTTCGTAGAGTGACGTCTGAGATTGTCCAGGTAATCCACGTAGTTAAAACCAAATCGGACATTGTAGCCTGATCCCGTTTCCATGTTGTCCATCCACGACCATATGAAGAATCCTTTCACATTGGCTCCCTTCCTGCACTACATCACCATGCAAAGTGATTTACATATGAATATATTGTAAGATAACGGCCAAAATGATCTACTCTAGTCGTCACAATACCTCGAGAGTTCACTCAAGAGAATATCATGCGAGTGTTGCGCGAACTCTCGGGTTGCTTGAGCGAGAGTCACGCGAGTGTCGCATGAACTCTCTATTTCTTGTTCTAGAGAACTTGCTCAAGCAAGAGTCATGCGAGGGTCACACAAACTCTCAAGTTCTCATCATTCTGAGGAAGTCAATCAAGCAAGAGTTGCACGAGGGTTGCACAAACTCTCAAGTCCACTGATTTCTGAAACAAATGTTGAAGAATGCCAGCTCAAGTCAACTCACCACAAAGGAAACAGAATCATCTCATCAATGGAACAAGAATAAGCACACATGAAAATATCAATCATGCCATGCAAGACTAGTAAATTATAAACAATTTTCTTTCTTTATGTAATGTGATATGATTTCCAATAATTATGAAAACATATCTCTCACATCTTGTATATATATATATTCAAGACCTTGTACATGCTTTGGGATATGGTGAAATCACAATTACATTCAATATTTTCATCTATGCAGTATGCTATATTGATCTGTATAACCGTGCTTATATACAACAAAGTCTTATGCAAATGCAAATTATTTACCCCCAAAAAAGGGCCTAAGCAAACTTTGTTATTTGGCTATGCCTATATCAAATTAGCAGAAGTGTGCAAGGCTTATTAAGCAGTGTTTGTTGCTTACTTTCTTGCTTCTCTAACAGCACAAATATGTCCAAGAATATGTCCAATTCGGTTATCATCTTCCAGTGCTTTCTCCAGTGGAATGGGGCCGTCCCTTTTTGAAGGAACCCCTGTTCCAACAAGATTCATTATTTAGCCAACCAAACTTTTGATTTGAAAATGAAACATCAACCCAAAGGAACAAAATGGAAAATTAAGCAAACAAGGAAAAATACTGTAGTTGCATGATATTAATCGAATTGACCAACTTAGCATTTTCAGTTACATATATTTTGGGGTTTTGATAGTCATTCTCAAGAAAAACAAGGATGTCTCTTAGCTCTTCTATGTAAATGTAAAGTGCATCACTCCCTTCAGCCTTTAAGAGGTAGAACAGGAAATTGAAGACATGATTGCCTTTTCATAAAATTGATAATCTTATTCTTTGTTCCTTTCTTTCATTTATTCATTCAGAAATTTACTTTTGCATCACATTGCAATCAAGGATAATTGGGTCTTGATGATATTGCTTAGCCTTTGCAAATATTATGTTCTTACCAACTTTCCAATTGGTCTTCCATTTCTGTCCACTGTCACGAAAACAAGCATAAGTAAAACTTCACAAAATCCTGCTGCTATATGAATATGAAAAATGCTATACTTCCAACTTTTTTATCCAACTCCATTTAACTTTGCATAGGTGATTTTTTTTATTATTTTTTTTAAGAGTTTGTTTTTTACATTTGTGGGGTCAATCTTTGTCCACATATACAAAGTTGGATGAAATTGGATAGAAAAATTAGACATGTAGCATTACTCTATGAATATAAGGATCATGTTGCTCCAATTAGACCATATAATTTAATTTGATGGCATATTGCAGTGAGTACTGAGTCAACTAGATTATTATATTTGTTAAGGAGTCCATCAAGAGCACATTAATATGTATTTTGAACACCACTCCAATCCAAAAGCTTAAGCTAATGGGTTTGGGTCCACTTACATATATTAGCTACTCACTTTGTTTATTTTTCTGCAATGTGAGACTCAACATTCACACGTGCACTCACAACAATATTACTTGCATACATTAAGTTTAAGAATAACCATAACAATATTGAATTTACATTATTGTGGAGCATGTACCTTAGAGATCAAAATATTGGTACTGATCGTGGCATTGATGGGAGTCATCAACATCAATTGGAATGGTGCTCGCATAACGCAAGGTATAGTCATTGACACCAATAAAATCATAGGCACCTTTAACTAATTATTTTCTTCTTCTGAGAATTTTGGAAGCCCATTTCTAACCAGATCCTTCATTAGAAATGGATAGTCCCCATAAATTAATGGATCCATATACCTGATTAGCAGAACATAAACCTCCTCAAGCTAGGATCCCCTGTTGGATACAATATGAAATAAGAAATATATGATGCACTACCATTAACAAGTAATGGTGATTAGAGATTAACTTATTATCCCAACAAAAAGTCCACAGCTTTCTCTGCAGCATCTTTATGTGAGTGTCTCAAACCATTGGCACACGTATGAGATTCCAATTTCACCACCTTGGGTAGCCTGTAAAAATAATTAGTGACATAACAAGAACAAAGAAGTACAAGACAAGTAACTTTGTGTAAGGGCCTAAGCCTAACCATTAATCCAAAAGCCACGCTTCCAAATCTGACGTTCACGAAATCCCACCCTATAGACACTAGCCCGGTGGTAACCATTTCTCTTTTAGGCAATTCCACTCACCTATCAATCTTCAATGACTTAGCACTATACTTGTACATAATATTAAGACATTTAATTCAGCCTATAGTTCGTCTCCTTAATGACTTAACCTGTGACATAAAACTTGAACCTGACACTAATTGTTAAGTACCTAATCATTGATCCAAAAGTCATAGAACTGTTGGATACTTATTTGGTTAAACCCTCAACCTTTAGGATCGTAATGCTTTGTGATAAGATAGGGGGATCCAAAGAAAGCATTAGCCACATCTGCATTATTACTTCAAAAAGACTATTCAATTTGCAATTAAAACTCTTTAGAATCATTTATAAAGCTCAATCTCACATAATAAATAACCAAATTAGTACTTAACCATGCAACACATTTATAATCTATGCACTCAATGTGGACAGTTCAGCCATCCAAANGTGGGACTAACTTTACTGATATGCCATAGCAAGGTTAGGTTTTGGCCTTGAAGTTCCCATCTATAGCCATACTGACCAAAAAACCTGGGGATCTGTGACTGTTGTCCAATGTTTAACCCCATCTCCAAAGATTTGGAAATATTGGTCGGCACTCGGCATAGTTTATGAAATCATCACTACGCTGTACACAAAATAATGTAACACTTTCAAATTTAATAGATTAAGTGTTAGAATAAAGTCGGAGGATGTAATACAAGAAAGTGCATACACAATACTGCGATTCACAATTTAAAATTAATACAGAAATTAAGTACAAATTGAGAGAAATTGGCTTCAAGAAATAGTAAAAGCGAATTACTTTCTTACCATTTTTGAGCAGAGTTCGTTAACAAAAATTGTTGTAGAAACCAATGCCCTCTACACATACAGATTCCTAAACTTTGCAGCTTAAATATCCCGTTTGAAACCATGCCTTCTGTATTTCAGGATATTTAAGCTGCAACGTTTAAGGAATCTGTATATGAATCTGGCTGAGGATTCGCCGTTACCTTGCGATTTGGAGGTAGCTCTATGGATTCTTGGGGGGTTCTAGGGTTTCCTACCGCCCCCAACAACTCCCAAGGCCGAAAAACACGCCTTCAGGGTGGTCTACGCACCGCTAGGTTTTATATTGTAAAGATTGAAACTGAGCCGTTAAAATTAGAATACAAGGACACGTGTTGCAATATCTTTCAGTTTCCCTCGTGCCAATTTAGTCTACGCGGATCTTTTTCACCTCCAAAAAAAAAAAAAAAAGAGTCTACGCGGAGCATACAATCATATGTACACAAGCGCACGAATAAGACCAAGCAACTTTTATACAATTGGCAAAACTTTTTGTCTTTCCGCATAAAAGCAGCTCTTCATTGCCACGCGGCTTTACTCCATTAGCCAAAAGCACTATCTCCCATAAAACCAACTCCACCTAATCACGATCTCACCACGCAGATCAAAATTCACATGCTTCGATACTTTCCTTGCCAAACATTTTTTTGTCTCTCTCTCTCTCTAGCAAAATCGTCGATCTTCTTCAGGTAATTAGGGTTAGGGTTTTCTTTCTTTTTAATTGAGAAATTTCATGTATTTTATGATTGAATTTGAGCGTCAGTTATTAATTGATTGATCATACTGATTTGAGCTTCGGTATAACTAAACCTAGCGCTTATTGACCCAAATTTGGCTTCTTTGATGTCCGTGTTCGATTGAATCTATATTGAACCGAGCAATTATTGATAAAATTTTAGCTCTAAATTCCCTTAAAGCTTCAGTTTTTTCATGTTATATTCCTTACACTTGTAGTGGAAATAAAAATTAATGGGTAAAAAGGTGTTTAATTTCGGTTTTGCAATTGAATCTTGAATTTTTCTCATCCTCAAATCAACTTTGTATTATTGACCTCTTAACTTTTTTTAATTTTTTATTGTTAGAGAGCTGTTCAAGCGAGGATCGGTCGTAAATGGCTTCTTTTCGGGCATTCTTGAACAGTCCGGTCGGTCCGAAAACGACTCATTTTTGGGGACCTGTTGCCAATTGGGGATTTGTTGCCGCAGTATGCTCTGATACCACAACTTTGCATTTTTTTTTTGTTCTAAGAGTAGATTTAAATTTTTGTTTATGATGTTTGACCGATCATATAATCAATTACTCTAGCTCCTCTGAAGGTCTGATTTTTATACTTAATGAGTTGTTTAAGTTTATGTCCTGTGATTTGACAGGGGTTGGCGGACATGAATAAACCCCCGGAACTGATTTCGGGCAACATGACAGCAGGTTGAACATGTCTGCTTTGGAAAGACTGTTTTTCTTCGTATATGTTGTTTGATTGAGATTCTGATATCATGTTTGCTATTGGTGCCTTTAGCAATGTGTATCTACTCAGCGTTGTTCATGAGATTTGCGTGGATGGTACAGCCTCGCAACTATCTACTTCTTGCATGCCATGTCTCGAATGAGACTGTGCAACTCTATCAACTCTCACGTTGGGCAAAGGGTCAGGGGTAAGTAACTGGGTTGTGATTAAAGTTGGACTATGATAATTTCACCACGTCTGTTTCTCCTAAATAATTCTGTCTCACCTATAGATGTTTGAGAAAGATGCTATTTTTCAAGGTTGTATAAGTTTTTGGTATAAATGAAAAACTCTGAAATGTGGGTCGAATTAGATAATTCGATTAGTTTTAGACGGTTTAGAGTTGATTGAAAAAAAAAAAATTAGAAATGCAAGGAGCCATTTAGACTCTAGGTGGTGAATTGACAATCCCCCACATACCAAAAAATAATAATAATAATGAATAGAATTGTAGTGGTATGTTTATTATGCAAATTAATCAGTGCTATCTGGTATTGATGGCTATTATCTCAACAAAACTGATATGGCCATTTTTGGGACCTTCTTTAGATCCTTGAATGGCCCTTACATCAAAGCTTATTTTCATTTGTACAAACAATTTTCTTTTGAAATAATTTTAATTGGTGATTTTAAATCTGAGACATATCCCGGCCCCATCTTAACTATTTAAACTGTGCCAAGGCCCGAGGGCAGTTTGAATTGTGTGCATGTATTACTTCAGAGTTCCTTTCAATAGTTTTGCTTTCTTCTGAGATTCCTCTTGTATCAGTAAGTTTATGTGATGGTAAACATTGTTTTCTCACCCGTTTTATGTATAAATACTGCAATTCAAATAACTTCGATGGTGACGTTTAATAGATGCTTTCTTTTTGATAGGTACTTGTCAGAGAAGAAAAAGGAATCTGAATCTCAGTAACTTGATGCTGCCATCTTCTCCTTCCCCATTCTAGCGTTTTTGGATTTGGTTTCTGCAGAAATCATTCGGCATCACATGCCAGACTCATTTGAAGCGATTGCATTTGCTCTTACATTCGTAAGCATAACTGAGCAGATCACTATTAAGTGAATCTTGTTCCCTGTCATCTTTGTTTGTATTGTGTTTTCATAACTAGGCGTGGAAACTGATGAAACTATAGAGCTCCAAATTCGTAATTGATGATGCTGGGATCATGTTATTTAAATGTGTTTTATTGGTTTTCATGTTGCAAATAAACTATTTCTAGATTCAATGCATCAAAGGCACAGTTGATATTAATTGCTGTTTTCACCGTTTCAGTATTTTCTTAGTTTAGCTTGCCTTGAGTGAAAAAATCACTGGAGATCTCGTGTGTAAAAATAAACGGGGGAAATTGCAAGATTGGAGAGAACTCCAGATTTTTTTTAGCTTATTTTTGCACAGGAGGATCTCCAATGATTTTTTCACTTGAGGCAAGCCAAACTCCTTTTTTCTGACATTCAAGATGATGAAACGTCGTGCACCCCATCATAGGCAAGTATTTTGCATAGTAAGCAACTAATTGTGGTACCAAAAAGGAATGATAATTTATGCCCACCCCGCTCCAAAATTAAATTAAGGAAAAGACTTCACTTATCCTTGAACTTTCACGTGATTTTCTTTCTCTCCTAAACTTTAAAGATTTGTAATGTGGTTTTTTAAGTTTTCAGCCCCTTTTATTTTTCTCCAAATACTTAAATTTTTTGTTAACTTAAACAGCTAAGAGCATCTTCAGCAACAGTATCTAAAATAGTTATTAAAAAAGTATAAATTTTTAGGAAAAAATGTAAAATTGGTTCATGTGGTTGGCCTAAATTACAGATCACTCCCTGTGGTATAAGAAAAAATTTGGAGTTCTTATGGTTGGCCAAAATAACAAATCACTTCCTGAAGCAAATTTTTGTTAATCATTTTAACAGAAACCGTTAGTTTGTCACATCAGTCATTTTAATAATAGCGCATCATCCTATGAGTCTGATGTGGCAGACTAACGATTTCTGTTAAAATAACTAACGAAAATTTGCTTTAAAGAGTGATTTGTAATTTTGACTAATTACAGAGACCTCTAAGTTTTTTCTTATACCATAGGGAGTGATCTATAATTTAGGCCAATCACAAGAACTAATTTTACATTTTTTCCAAATTTTTATTTTAGCTACTTATTTTTTTATATACACATTCCGGTAAACATCTTTATTTCATCCTCTATTTTCTTTAAATATTAGTTTTAATCCTTTTTTTATTATTTTCTTTTCTTTTTTCTCTCTCATCGGTCTCTCTCTCCAACGCCATTGCAGTCTTCAATCTCCCCCATTTCCTCTATCTCCCTCTCTGGTCTTCGACTCTTCCTTCACCCAAACAACCTGATTTTTGTCTGATCTCCCCCATTTCTTCTCTCTCTCTGTGGTCTTTGGCTCTTCCTTCACCCAAACAACCTGGTCTTCGTCTAATCTCCCCCATTTCCTCTCTCTCCCTCTCTCGTCTTTGGCTCCTCCTTCACCCATAAAAACACCTATCATCGATTCCCACGACAAGGGCGTCGCCCACTGCAACTCCCACGGCCTTCTCCACAGCTATCTCATGCCCCATAATTTGCTCGTTGACAAGCACTAGCGAATCCAAATTCGTTGATCTTGGCCTTGGCCGCACCTTTATCGTTCCTCTCAATTTCTTGTTTGGGCTTTATCTTGTTTGGTCGATTATGGCATTTGGATTGGGGTGGCATAAGGATCTAGGGGTGATTGAGAGAGTTGTGCTATTCCATAATCCAGAAGGCCGAAAGAGAAGAGGAGGAGAAAGACGAGAGAAGAGAGAAAAAAAAAAAAAATTGATATAATGTGCTATTGGTAAACTTTAAACTGTACAAGTTTATTGTAGCAAATTTGATGGTAAGCCTTCGAAATAAAGTGTCTGTCGAAGATGAAAAGTAGATCATAATAGTTAAATATAGCTAGTATGTCCGATTTAAAAGCACAATTGTAGTTGCTCTAACATGTAAAATGTTCATTTTGTTGTCAAAAAATTTACAAAAATACAATTATGTCCTTCAATTAAAAAATCAAAATAAAAACAAAAAATTAAAAAAAAAAAACAAACAAACAAACAAACAAAAAAATCAAAAATAGGCGATCCATAGCCACACCATTTTTTTTTTGGTACTTTCTTTGTTCTTTTTGTTATGATTTAACAGAAAATTCTAATCGCGGTAAAGTTGAAGTGTTGGTGAAGTTTTTCTCTTAAATTAATGAGGAATTCCCGGTGGAATTCCCGGTGCTCATTTCTTCCCTACCTGGGTAAGTACATAAACAATATTATAAGAAGTCCATAATGCTTACAGAAAAATACAGTTTGCAGACACGACAAAGAGCTCTTGGTTAACAAGACTTTCGCCATTGGCATTCTGCAGTACTCAAACTTCAAATTGATGACCATGGAAGATGTCCTGAAGGCCTAAGCATGAAAAAGGTCGGGACTGTATATTTGCAGCTCCAAGGAGCCCAACGCATTGCCCACCATTGTCAGTTTGCCCCAAGTGTAATTTGACAAATGTAAAGAGGTGAATATTCTGTGCAGCTCGGTTATTCTAGCGAGCTTGTTAGCGCCTCACCTGCTCAGACAAGTATTAGAGTCTCACGTGCTCAAACAAGTGCATAGGCAGCCTGAACAAATAGGGTCTGTGCTGTCCAGCACCTGCCTGAGCAGGTAGGATCCGGGCAACTCACATGACATTGCCTTATTTTCGGGATTTAAATCTAGTGTAAACTGCTATATGAATGGCGGCCAAAAAAATCAACAAGAGGATGAGGTACATTGCATATAATCGATCCAAATGAAAAAGAATGTTGTTATGCTGTGATAGTCAGCATAACTCTCTACCGACCAAAACACCTTTGACTTTTGATTTTTGAACTTTGAGATGCATATAGAGTTTGGAATCCAAAAACAAAGTCCTCAAATCGAGTAAAACTAACACAATCATCTTTGCTACATTATGGTTAAACACTCATTTCCTGATTTAACCACCCACCCGAATAAATTACAAAATCATTTCCCTCTATGAATGATATAGAGGGCTTCCTGCACCCCAAATGTCTTTCTTCTTCCAGAAGGACCTGAAGCAACCGCCCTTCAACCTTTGGCCTCTTTCAGCATACCTTCTTAACATGCCGAGGTTCAACTCTGGCTCTCTGCAGAATACAAATAAATGAATCATGGTGCATCGTCAACCATCTCACATTTTGATCTTTTGCTTCTTTTCTTGGATTTTAACTTCTTGCTTCCCTCGTTTTCTTTCAATGCCCCCTTTTCGCTTTCCCCATTTTCTTCGGGTACCTCGCTGGCATTTTCTTTAGTTGCCTTCTTCTTTTTCTTTTTGCTTCCTTCATCTTTTTTGGATCCCTTCTTCCTTTTCACAGGAAGTGTTTCTTCCTCATCACTGATTTCAGTCTCAATTGCAATTTGTTCAGCATTTAGAGGTGGATCTGCTAAAGGTGTAACTTCTGCTCAGAAAACGAATGAGAAATGTATAATCAGTAGGTGTGGAATAACGTTAACATTATAGCTGAAACTTTACCAGAGGAAACAAGAAATAATAAGGAACCATTATATATTTTCTTTTTCTTTCAGAGCAAGGTACAATCAAATAAACTAAAAGACAAATGTATGCCAAAAGTCTGGGTCAAGCAAATTCAAAACTGTAGTCACATGTACCCATTAAATCTAAAGCATATCTGATCCCTTAAAAACTTGTTAAATAGACATGAGCTATGTAGCATCCAGACACAAAGAATTTTGATAAGTTCCTCAGTGGAATAATATGTTTCCATATGTTTTACATTACAGGAACAATAAAAAATAAAAATAAAAAGGTCAAGTCTCATTCCTGGGCATGAGTTGTTCACTTATTAGTACTTTGAGGATTAAGACAGTCTTCAACGTCCTGGGAAATCCTGAACTTAAGGATAAGGAATGACTCCCAAGTTATAACAATAATCATCTAAAAATAGGTAACATGGGGATTGGCTAGGTCTTGGCTTTATACTTCTCTTATGAAATTATTAGCTACAACTTATATATTTGCTTTCACTGATGATCCAACTTTTGCATGAATTCCAATTTTGTTTAGCAGTAACTTCATTAGACAGTGATAGACTAGTCACTCATGTGGGCAATACAATCCTTCAAACTTAGACTATACAACTGGCACCTGTTTCCATTCAATCTCTCCACATCCATTACTCTGTGTTCACCAAATGTAACAACATGCCACTAACAGACTAATCATAGTTCAAGATACAATATTGTACCTTGCTATACAATACTGTGCATAACACTACCATAGCAAACAAGACAGAAACAGAAAACAAACCTTCGCCAGTAAAATTGGAATCAAAGACAACATTTGAAAGATGCTGCTTCAGGAAAACCTAAACCCAACAGCAAAGACAATTAAAATGTTAGATGGAAATAAATGCAGTACACTATTTCAGCCCTTTCTTTTACCAAGAACTTTCAACAACTCTCCAAAATAATAAAGGATAAGAACGTACTGCAGAAAGAAGTTGCCGCGTCCCGATATCCCAAATGCGTAGATAACTGTCCAATCCTATAAATTACTCAAGTTCTCAGTTTTGGTGGTCAAGAAAATTGGTTCTAAAACAATGGACTTAACTTCAAAACTCTAAAGCCAATTCTTTTTTTTTTTTTTGTTAAAATGTTAAAAGACTATGAGAAAAGTTAGATACAGGAGTAAGGTTGTTATTGCTTAGTAGATGATATAGCAAGTAATTTGAGCATAATCTAAGATCAAAATTTCCCACTTTTCTTTCCCGCTTCTCCAGATTACTAGACCACCCTAACTAAACTTTCCTATCCATATCTCATAACCATCTAGTGGCTGTCTTCAAAAAATGAGCGCACTACTTGACATCTGAACACACGGTGAAGATGCATGCCCATTGAGCCAAAAAAAAAAAAGGATATAGCGGAGGGTATGCACACACAATAGGAAACACAGACTACGGATTTATCTTTCTGTTTATATGTATGTGCGAATGGAGTTGTGTGAGTGTGTATGTCAGCATCCTTATGTAAATTAACACAAAGGGAAAACCCTAAGATGTACTCACCACAAGATGCTATCACTGGAAGCTCCGGGTGCCTGGCTATAGATCTGATGCTTCCAGAACATTTGCCCAAAAAGCAACCCAACAATTTCCCTGTAATGAAATACATTCATTATTATCAAAATATAGAAGAAGAAAAAACACTCAAATCATCAAAGAAAATTAATGCATGACATTAGCAATATCAAGAAATCAATTTTAACATTTGCTTTCAGCAACATAATTAAGCTTAATCCAAAACGATGTCATAGTCACTAAACAACCCTAAGTAAAAATTAGATTGAAAAGGGTTCTCTTGAACACAAAAAGGACTTGAAAAGGAACTCCGTAGAGTAAGTCCTGACATAAACGGTCATATACTGTGCATGAAACAATCCCTGCATTCATAATTTAGATTAAAAAAATTACAAAACTCTACAAATCCCTTAGTTTACTTTTATTGCATAAAAAATTCGATAGTTGCCTAAGTTGATCAGACTGTTCCCAGCTATGATCTCTTAGCTGTAAAGAACACAAAAGGTTGATACATGTCATATGAAGAGAACCATTGAAAATGAAGCCAAAAGCAAAACTGTCATATTGTTTGTAAGCATTAGGTGCTTCATTTTTTTGGGGATTTCAAACAAATATAAGAAAAACATTTTCCTCATATCTAAGCATGCATAAGGGGGTGTGTGTGTCAGTTTGTATATCCGCATCTGAGAGTACATAGTAGAGCCAGCATTTAACAATACAAATTAATCAATTAATGTGCCCGTGCACCCACCCACAGGGACACACAAAGAAACCAAGAAACAAAACATGATCACCTTAGAAAAAAAACATTTGGTACGACATGGAAAGTATTTGGTTGAAGATAACCACCAATCTAAATGAGCCAGATGGTGCAGAAAACACTAGATTTTTCTTTGTCATAACAAAAGGCTTCTGCCGAAGAAACCAATTATGTAAATAAGCACAACACCTAAACTAACAGGCTACACAGATGGAATATCAAATTTAGGTAACTACATGATGGAACTGCAGTTACCTGTGCGCATATCAACAGAAGCAAGGTCACCAGACCCATTCCCTATATAGACTGTATAGCCATCTAAATCTTCAGCTACTGCTTTGATAGGGGTCTCCCGGAAATCAAATGAGATAACAGGTCTTCGCTGAGCAGAAATATCATAGAGGCGAACCTGTTATAAAAAACCATGAATAGAAGTTCTGAGTGGCAAGATAATTACAACTGAGATAGAGCTACTAGAGAGTAGAAAATAAAGAAATTGCACCTCCTCCTAGAAAACAAGTTCAACTATGATATGAAAAACATTTTAAGTTCCAAAAATCAGTAACTGACTATAATAATATGAATATCATTGAACCAACTAAGGGTATAAATATAAGGGAAAAATCATATTTAATCCCTAAATTTTCATTTGATTTGAATTTAGTCCTTAGTTTTTCAATTTTAAGAATAAGATCCTTAAGTTTTATTCAAGTTTTGAAATTGGTCCCTCTATCACTTTACCATTAAAATTAATAAATTTTTATTTGTCACGTGTGTCTCATTTGACACGTCAAGGTCTATATCAACGTCAAAGTTAATGGTTCTTCTTTTAATGCTACAAATCTAGAAGATTAAGATGACAAAAAAGATGATTATTGTTTTTGAAGTTGAGTATTTTGTTTTTTATTTTTTATTTTTTTATTTTTTTATTTTTATGGAAGAATTGACGCTTAATGATATAATATTAATATTAGGTGTTGATATGAACGCTAGCATGTGAATTAAGGCACAAGTGATATATGACAAACTATTCATTTTGATGAAAAAGTGATAGAATGACCTATTTAAAATCTGGGCAAAACTTAGGGACTATACTTTTAAAATTAGAAACTTAAGGATTAAATTCAAATCATATAAAAACATAAGGACTAAATATAATTTTTCCCTAAATATAATTGACAATTTCTTACAGCCCCAAATGAGAGAATAATTTAATAAATTTAATTACCATTATTAGTCATTATTAGTTTAATGTTTCACGATCACCAACATATAGAACACAGGTGTTCTCTCTTGTGATATAAAATCTTACAATCTCTCAATTGAAGAAAACTCAAGTATTAAGTATAACCCAAATTCCTGATAGTATTTTGCTCAAAGCACTCTAGGAGTGGGAAAAAATTCCGCAATAATGTCATATTCCCAAATACCCAATTATTTATTCCAGCTTGAAAGAAGAATTTGCATGAAAGATCACCTGATGGCTGTTGGTGCCAGCCACTATTTTCCGGTGATCATCCTTACTCAGGAATGTTGCAGATGTAAACCAAGTCGGGGTAAAAATACCAAGACTGTTCTTAGGAGGCTACACATGGTAGAAGTGATTGAAATAAATGTGAGTACAAAATGCATGTAAAAGAAATCAATTTGTGATTTTTGTTCAAGATTTAGCAGAAAGTAAACAGGCTCACAGATTTGGCAGCCCAGATCTTAGTACAGTTGTTAAGATCCCACACGTTCACTTCAACACCCTTCCTGAGATGGAAAACAAGAAAACCGTTATTTCTCATATGAATTAGCTAGTAAACACCATAATATCCCAGAACTTAATGAAGATGCAGCTAATTCTCAAGCTTCTAAATTCTAATGCACAGTTATGTGAGAGCACTCACCCTCCAAATAAAGCATAGTTTTCACTTCCATCCACTTTAGAACATAAGATATTGCCAGCAGCACATACACTCCATGTTTTTGAAGAACCAACTGTGGCAGAACCTGCAGGTGAATCAGTAACTTCAATGGACCTCATGCTTGCGTTTCCTTTTGTTGTACAAGTAAACAAAGTACAGGACCTAACAATTGACAATGAATTGAACAAAGATCAGAAGTTGTATGAACATACACAGACAACAACTGTGGGGAACTTACAATAAGGTATCAGAACCCAGAAAGCAACAATTTTGCAGTACCTGGATGTCATCTCCAATTTCTGTCTCGCAAATAAATGCAACCCAACAACAGCATCATCTTCAGGTTGAAGACTGGCATCACTGACATTAGGAACCGTGAAACGAACATCCCCATTAATTGGGCTGCAAACCTCAATCTGTAGTATACCAAAAAAAAAAAAATCGATTCAATAAGCCTAACAATTGAAAACCAAAATGTGTTCCCAAATATTCAAAGTCCTAGAAAGTTACTCACCATGCCACCTTTTCTTGCAACTGCTAATAACTGCAATGGGAAAATAAAATAATAAGAAAACTGTTGACAGCATTAAAATTTCAAAGCAAAAAATGGAAGTATTATTGCAGAATAAAGGATTTAAGAGCCTTAATTACATTTTTAAAAGTGGATTGATAGAAAATCTGAATTCTTACCCTTATGTAAGATGAAAGAATATATCTTCCTAGTACAAGCTAAAACTTCTATTTGAGCAATAAAGGAAACTTGCAAGTTACTGTTTCGTAAACCATCTATTACACATCATGATTAGACATAGGCAAGGAGGAGATAGTTAGAGCATCTAATCAACGGGTTGCCACCAAAATAAAACTTGTCTCTCTTAAAGGACAATACCTACAAAATTGTCTTCTATTGCTTCATATAACAATAGCACATGCAATGTCAAGAGATTTCAATGCTTTAAGACCCGAAATTCAAGTAAAAATTACAAGCTCAATTTGCAATACCCGTTCTCAAGTTTAAATCAAAAGGCACAGTCACTTATTATTTGTTTAACTTAATAACATTACTGAACTCTATTAGCTGCATAACAACCTTTCAGCAGTAAAAGAAACCCGGTCAAAATAAACATGTTTGCCAAGATACACATTTCTATACGAAACTTTTTACACCCAATACTACATTTGACTCATAGAACTTGAAAGCATATAATCATTTTCAAACTTCCCAACCCTTGATTAGCCATAATAAACTAACAAGTAGGAACTAAAACATTTTAAAAAATAAAATGAAACATATTGCCAATATACACATGCTCAAAATTCACTCTTCAATGAAACTCAAATAATTTTTCATACCCAATTCTGCAATTAACTCGTAGAACATGAGAGCATGTCATCATTTTCAAAATCCCAAAACTTCAATTAACGATAACAAACTAACAATAGGAACTAGAACATTATACAAAAATAAACACTTAATACATATGGACACCAAAAAACACACTTAAAATTCAGTTTTCCGTAAAACTCAAACAATTCGTAATACCCAACGCATACCGGGTCAATTTTACGGTCATTGATAGAAGCGGCGACCACGCATTTGGAAGAGTCCGGCTCACCCCACCTCTCAACCACCTTAGGAACCCCTCCTTGTTTACCATGAGCTTCAATAACTATCATCCCAAAGCACACAAAAAAAAATATACAAACAAAAATTAAAGCACAAAAATCCCAGAAAAGAAAAAAGTGAAGAGAAGGGTACGATAAACATACCTTTGATAAGACCAAGCCCGTCGAAGGTTAGAGCTCGAAGAGAAGGGCAACCAGGGCACTCTATGGTGGTCGTACGAGGCATCTTTCTATGATCTTTCACAAACCCACCAAAGGAACACCAGTTTTTTCCTTAAACCCTTGATGCTGATGTGATGAACAGCAAGCAGAGTTGCCATGACAGCCGCAAGAGGCGAAGGTGAGAGCAGTAGGCGCGTTCTAGGGTTCAAAATGAATGAAGGGTGAGGATCGTAGATTGTGATCTAACGGTGAAGAGGGAATTTTGGGAAAATAAATGGCATGTGTAAATTTAGCCTAGGTTAGATAAAGGAAACAAATTTCTTCCGACTCGAGACCGAGGAAATTTATTCCAAACCTTTAAAAAAAAATTATAAAAAAAAAATTTTGAAAAAAATATATTTCAACCCACTTATGAAAATACAAGAAAAAACATAGCAAAAATTTTTTTAAAAAAATCATATATACAACAATGTTACGAAAACAAAAAGTAAAGCAAAAAAAACAATTTTTTATTTTGTTTTAAGTGGGTTGAAATTCGCTGTATATATGATTTTTTTAAATTTTTTTTTGCTTTGTTTTTTCTTGTATTTTCATAAGTGGATTGAAATATATTTTTTTCAAATTTTTTTTTATAATATTTGTCATTTTTTTTAAGGGGTTGGAGCAAATTTCCTCCGACCCAGGTTGGAGGAAATTTGTGTCCTTAAATAAAAGCGAGAAATGCAATATTTCCTTTTTTTGTCATTCTCTCATCCTTCTATTTTTTAAAATCATCATTGGATTTGTGGTTCCTATGTATATTCACACATGATAACCACAAATCTAATTGCGATTTTGAAAAATAGAAGGATGAGAGAAGGATACAGGTAGATGCTGTAGCATTTTTCAGATAAAAGCTCATGAATCAATGTGTTAGGGTGCGTTTGGGATTGCGATTTTGTAGATAATAAGTGCGATTTTAAACCAAATCACAAAAGCTGGATTGTTTGGGAACTGCGTTTTTAAAAAATTGCGATTTGAAAACGCAGAAAATCTGCGTTTCTAAATCGCAGCTAAGGGGGTGCTTTTTTGAAAACGCAGAATTTTAAATACTAAATTACGATTTTAAATGACAAACTGCGATTTTGCCAAACGCTTAACTGCGTTTTCAAAAATCACGTTTTCAAGTCGCACTTTTTAAAATCGCTATTTTTAAAATCGCACTTTTTGAAATCGCAATTCTAAACAGACCCTTAGTGTATTTCAGAATGTGTAATAAAAGGGTTTGAAAATTTAATCCTCTACAACGCATTTATAGTAAAATTCACCAAGGTCAACAAAATAAAAAATCCTCACCGTTGATTATAAATGGGCTTTTAATGATTCATTGAAACTCGTTTGATCTGGTGCGCTTAAGAACATGCGAAACATTTAATACTTTCCATGCAAGATTATGCATCACAGCTATAAACCACCATTACGCATCTAACGGTCCACATTCAACACGATTTCAATCGAACGCTCAGTAAATGTTAGAAGATAATTAATTAATAGAAATGTTAAATTTCAATTCACTAGAAGGTAAGACGTAAGGTTTATTTAGTGACTTTTGGAGGGAAGATTTTTGCTAAATTCAGGGGAAGCTGATTATAGAAAATATTTAAGAGGGATTTGAGTGAAATTAAATATAATTTAATAACATTATCAATGGGCTTGAACTTGTCCGAGCTTCATAATTCGACTCGAACTCAAGTTCGGCTTAAATATATATCATCTTAAACAAGTCAGCCTTGAAATTGCAAAACTCAACTCGACTCAGCTTGATTATAGCCCTATTGTCACCCATCAACTTCCGTCCAGCACCCATGCCACTTGTGGCATGTACCCAAGTCCATTTTAATTCTGTCAATGGCTTGTAGACAGCCATCTCAAGGGCTTAGACAAGGGTAAGATAGTGCCACCATGTGGCCATGAACCAGTAGGCCATAGACAAGCCAACAATGCAGGTTTCTCAGTAGTGCATCCAAGGGTTAGGCTGCGCCCAAGCCCATCCAGCAATCCAGCCATAGCATCAAAACAACGTATGAGTTTCACCAACTATCTCTGCCAGCAAATTACAGGAACAATTGGGCCCAACACATGCCTTTTTTCATGCCTAGGCATGGTGGTCAGCAAGGGTTTTGTGTACACCCAAGCTGCCACTAAGACAATCATGTCATGGCCGTGACACCAAGACTTCCAACCCTATTCGCTAGGCTCTTCAACCTAATCCGGTCCTCTTTCATCGCTCCCTCTCTTTCTCGCCCTTTCAACACCAACTCCTAGGTCTCCGGCTTCAACAAGGATGATCGAGCCATTGATGTCGACCATCGCTCCAACCACTCTGTCCAAGCCTCCCAACCTTTCGCTACCAAACACCTCTCTCTCTTTCAACCCACAACGAAAGGTGGATGAATTCTGTTTGTCTCCTTATGTATCTAGTTCTATACAAATGCTATATGCAAAATTTTTGTTCTCCTTTAATCTTTTCAAATATAATGTACTTTTAAATTTATCATTTGATCAAAATTCAATAGTAATTTTAAAAATTACATCATATTTTGAGAATAAAAATAGGAGATATGAGTATTGCATGTAACATTACTCCTAATTATAATACTAATATGTTAGATCTGATACATTTTGTTGTGAATGAATCAGATCTATTTTGTGTAAGTCGATTTGATCTCTTGATTATATGCATATATCATATTATATTTTGCTCAAAATAGTTTGATATTAAGTCTAGCAATGTTTGAAAAAATATTTGTGATTATGTGTTTGATTGAAATTGCAAGTTTGATGGGGGAAAGAAATGTGAGTTTGTACTTGAAATTCACCGGAATGGCTTTTGTGAATAATTCTTTCAAAAAATTGTAGGAATCCTTATAGTTAGTTGCCATCCACATGAAAAGCAAATCAGATCAGAGACCTCTGGATCAGCTAGATCCGCTTGTGATGGATCCGCTAGATTCGATATATATATATATATATATAAGGTACACCTCTTTTGGGATGATGGAATCAGACAAACGACAAAAAATGTAGTGAGTGTGTGACACATATATTTATGTCGTTTTGTCGTTGCACCGTGAAACGCCAAGATAGACTACTACCCCCTATCGTGTCATGTCAATATAATAATAGGGAATACATCACTTTTAAATAAATAATTGTCTAAACCTGCCACGTAGCTTTGCTAATGACCAATCAAATATTCAATAATAATATTATTAAAAATTTTGCCGTTACCACATTAGAAAAATGTGTCGCATCGCACTGTTAAGATTCTTGTAAGGTAAATTTAACACGCCAAGTCTTTTAAGAACGCCAAAATATATATATCTTAGGAGGTGGTTGGCAAAGAGTGGATCGAGGGTTTGGAGAATGTTGATTTTTGATGTGATATAAAATATAAAGAATGTTGTAAATTTTTTATATAAAAAAGTAAAATTTTTTATTTTTTAATGAATATTTTATTTGAATGGTAATAAAAAATATTTGATGTGATATAAAAAGTTAAAAAAATTATTAAAATATAATTGATGTAATATAAAAAATAAGAATATTTTTTTTAAAAAAAATCAAAATTTTGCTCAGTCTATTGCCAAACGTCCCCTTACTGTAAAGTTCAAAAAAATCAGCTATCGCTCAAAAAAGTCAAACTTGCCGACCGCAAGGTCCACAGCTCTTCATCATCGGTTGAAATCTTCTCCATTTCATACACACATAAAATAAGGAAGCAGAATCCGATTTTGTTAATACCTTTAGCCGACTACATTTATTTAATCCGGAGAACACAGACTCTACAAAAAGTGGAAAAAAAAAGCAGTTAATTCAGATTTTCACTCTCACTGTCATTTTGCTCATATCTTCAAACTGTCACTATAACTGCTTCTCATTTCTAAATATTGAAAAAAATATTAAAAAAAAAAAATACTTACATTAACTTTTTTATATGTTTCCTAAATATTGGAAATGCTACTAATGTACAGAAAAGTTAAATTCATTATTTTAATTTTAATTTTTTTTTGTCATTTATTGAAATTTTGTAAAAAAATTGTATTTTATAAAGAAATAATAATTTAATAGTATAAAAAAAATTATTGTGTAATAATTATTTTAATAAAAAAACAAAAAAGTAGTTTTGTTATTTATTATTATTATTTTCTTTTTAAAAAAAACCTGGTGTGAATGCTACTTGAAAACTCCGACCGGCTTGAAGAACGTCGTGATCACTCCACTAGTTAAAGATGGTGGATGATTGCCCTCCGATTCACAAAAGGAACATTCAGTCAACTCCGGCTCCCACACCCAACCGCAGAGAACTTCTCTCCCCACGAGGCAATAGACTAGTAGTACTGTCCAGCATACGGATTGGCATGCATTAAAAGCCTCACTCATAACGAGTCAAACAACAAGAAAAAGCAGAAAAAGTCAAACTCAAACTCATTCAATCCTACTACGTATATATTATTATTTCCCTCTCCCACCCCGAGCCACCCACCACAGAAATACTGCAATCTCCTCCACAGCCATCCGTTCCAATAATGGCTTACAACGAAACAACGAATCCCAGCCGCACGATCGACCCTCGCAGCGGCTTCTGCCGACACACCAAGACCTTCCACTCCCTCCGCCCGCGGGTTCCACTCCCTCCGCTGTCCCAACCCCTCTCTCTCACCCAATACGCCCTCTCTCTCCTCCGCTCCGAATCCTCTGCACCCGCGCCCACCACCACCGTCCTCATCGATGCCGCCTCCGGCCGCCAAGTCTCCTACTCTCACTTCCTCGCCCAAATCGAGTCTCTCGCCTCCTCTCTCGCAGCCTCATCCTCTCTGTCCAGAGGCCACGTGGCGTTCATTCTCGCGCCCAGCTCCCTGCACGTGCCCGTGCTATACTTCGCGCTCTTGGCCCTTGGCGTCACCATCTCGCCTGCCAACCCACTCGGCTCCCACTCGGAGATCGCTTACCAGGTCCAACTCAGTAACCCGGTCATCGCCTTCGCCACGTCAGCTACTTCGCACAAGCTTCCGACTCTCCCCCTCGGCACTATCCTCCTCGACTCGCCCGAGTTCCTGTCAATGCTCCAGGGGAATCGTCCTAACTCGGACCAAGTTCACCGAGTCGAAGTGAGTCAGTCCGACTCGGCGGCCATTCTGTACTCCTCCGGAACCACCGGGCGAGTCAAGGGCGTTCTGCTCACTCACCGGAATCTAATCGCCCTAATCGAAGGTTTCTATCAACTACAACGTGAGTCGCATAAGAAACAAACTCAGATGGTAAATTTCGAACTTAAAATCATTTGCGTAATTAATTACTTTTTTTTTTTTGGATGAATAATTTGCGTAATTAATTACGGAGCTTAATTAAGCTTTAAACTATTAAGAAACGAAACGATGGTGTGAACAGGACGTGCAACAACTTCAGCCGGTGTCTCTGTTCACGCTGCCGCTGTTCCACGTGTTCGGATTCTTCATGCTGGTGAGGGCGGTGGCAATGGGGGAGACAATGGTGCTGATGGAGAGGTTTGACTTCGAGGAGATGCTGAGGGCGGTGGAGAAGTATCGGGTAAACTACATGCCGGTGTCACCGCCGCTCATCGTGGCGCTCGCCAAGTCCGATCTCGTCAAGAAGTACGATCTCAGCTCGCTCCTGCTGCTCGGCTCCGGTGGCGCGCCGCTCGGTAAGGAGACTGCCGAGCGCTTCACGGCCAAGTTCCCCAACATCGAGATTACGCAGGTATTAGTGATTATTAATTTAGGGTGCATTTGATATTATAATTTCATAGATAATACGTGATTTTAAATCAAATCGGTAAAAATTAATTATTTGGGGATTGTGTTTTTAAAAAATTACGATTTGAAAAAGCAGAAAATTTGTATTTTTAAATTGTAGGTAAAAAGATTTTTTTTTTTAAAAAACGTAAAATTTTAAAGGTTAAATTGCGATTTTAAAAATTAAATCACGATTTTGCCAAACGCTTAACTGGGTTTTTAAAAATCAAAATTTTAAATCACACATTTTAAAATCGTACTTTTTGAAATCGTATAACCAAACGAACCCTAGAGTACTCACAATAAGTTCTGAATATAATTTTTTTAAAAATTTTTTAGCAAAACATTCAAAAACTTTTATTTAACAAATTCTTTCCTCATCTATCTTTAAATATAAAGAGCTAACAAGTAAATGTTAAACTTTTTTAATATATTTTTTTTTTCAAGTGAGTGCTTATTTAAATAGTATTGGCTATCTTTTTGAGAGATTGGCTATATTTTCGAGCAAAGTAAATAATATTTATTTAAAGTAGAGAAATATTTTAAAAATTTATTATTTAGTAATTTTAAAAATGGCTAGCTAAAATTTTTAAAGTTAAATCTCGAGAAATTTTAAAAAGCTTTCTTATTAGCCTGTAGTTCAAATAGTGTTAGCATGGTATTCATTATTTCTATTTTTTTTTTTAATTTATTTTATTTTGCTAAATTGTATGTTTAGTCAATAGAATTTGAACCATTAAATTAAAAATAATTATTTTAATTTTAGAAATTCTAATACAAAGATTAGAGTTAAAATATCAATAACATTATCGTTTCTATCGGCTTTAGCTCGTGGACCTTGACTTTTATATTTTAATTAAATATTTAACATGTTAGACTTCAATTATTAAGAGAGAGTAATGCTGATATATTCTTGTTCTTTGCCTCAAAGGGATATGGTTTGACTGAGACCGGAGGAGGGGCGGCAAGAATGATAGAAATTGAGGAGTCCCAGCGGCATGGTTCTGTAGGTCGCATGGCTGAAAATATGGAGGCCAAGATAGTTGATCCTGTAACTGGAGAGGCCTTGCCGCCTGGCCACAGAGGGGAGCTGTGGTTGCGAGGGCCAACAATCATGAAAGGTCATCAACTGTGCTACCTTGTGTGTTTTTCATGATTCCTAAGACCATTGTAATGCTTCTTGTTTGATTAACAGAATCATGGTATCTCTGCAGGTTATGTAGGAGATGACAAGGCAACTGCTGAAACATTGGATTCGGAGGGGTGGCTTAAGACTGGAGATCTTTGTTATTTTGACTCTGATGGATTCCTCTTCATTGTTGACAGATTAAAGGAACTGATAAAATACAAAGCGTATCAGGTGATTGCCTGAGCCTTCTTACAAACCAATTATTAGTTATTACACTTATCATCTCACTCCATTTGAATATAATCCATTCATTCCATTGAATCTCCACAAATTGCAGGTTCCCCCAGCAGAGTTGGAACATTTACTCCTATCCCATCCTGAAATTTCTGATGCTGCTGTGATTCCGTAAGTGTGCAGCCTGTCATATTCTTTCGATGTGGGAAAGATAGACATTCTTAACTTTTCAGATTTGTGGCATTCTTGTAACTGCTAACTGCTAGCTTATGAATTTACGCATTTTTTTGATAGTGTTATCTTGTTCACTTTTCTTAACAACGTCATTCGGAGAGACAATTTAAGGACTTGTCTATTGACAAGAAACCGGTGCTTTGCACAAATAGTTATATTTTTAGAGTAATGATAAATGTCAATTGTTCATCCAAAATTGATGTAACTTTTAAAATTATCATTAGATTTGTGATAAATTTTTATTGACTTTTGATCTAATGATAATTTTAAAAATTACATCAATTTTAAGTGGACATGGAATTGACATGTATCATTACTCATATTTTTATGAAAATTTAGGACCAGTTCCACCTCTTTCTTCTCATTGTATGCTATCTTGGAAGCAGGTATCCTGATGAAGAAGCAGGGGAGATTCCCATGGCTTTTGTGGTAAGAAAGCCTGGAAGCAATATCACAGAGGCTCAAGTTATAAATTTCATTGCAAAACAGGTGCGACTTGGGATACCTAAGAAAACAGTTGAATGGCCTTTTCTATGTTAAGATGCATATGCTAAAGTGCCCTAGCCTTGCAATTTATTCGCTCATATCCTGGCTTGATGTTGCATAAAAAGACAGAACTTGGTGTTTTTTGTGTTTCACAATGCATAAAGTGTCATTCAATTTGGTATCTTTAGATAGCATAATTGATGATTTCTGTGGAGATTTGGGTCAACTTTTAGTCCTACTGTAATATTACATATTCTTCAAAGAGAGGAGAGGATNCCCTCCCTTGTATTTCATACTAATCTTTTAGTCCTTCTGTAATATTATATATATATAAAACCTGCTTTTTCTACTATTTAATTAGCAAGGGAAATTTTGCTGTATTTGTTAGTGTTCTTACGTGGTGCATTTCTTCTTGCAGGTCGCACCATACAAGAAGATACGGCGTGTGTCTTTTATAAACTCCATTCCAAAATCTCCTGCAGGAAAAATTTTGAGAAGGGAGCTGGTCACTCATGCTCTCTCTGTTGGTCTAGCTAGATTATGATCGGTATACTAAAATAAGAGAAATGCTAAATGAACTTTTAAGTGTACATTTTTGGACATGACAATAAAAATTACTATTAAAACTAAAATTTAATGGTAATTTTTACTGTCACGTCAAGAGAATTACTTCAGTAATATTATTTTTGGCATTTTTTTAGACATCTAGACAACATGGATATAGATCAGCTTTTGTCGGCGCCCAAGGGAGTAACTTCAGTAATATTATTTCATTTTCCTGGGTTTATTTATTTCATAGGCCATTTAGTGTATGGATTATAATGTACGTTTTCAGCACCAACATTATGTACTTGATGTAGAAAATTTATTTGTGAATCATAATTAAGGTGTTTGATAATTTATTTCAAATAATAAATTATTTGTAAAATTATAATTAGAGTAATGATACATGTTAACCTCTATGTTTATTTTGTGTCTATCAAAATTGATCTCGTTTTTAAAATTATCATTGGATAAAAAGTTAATAATGATCTATTATAAACTTAATGGTGATTTTAAAAATTACATTAATTTTGGTAGACACAAGGTAAACATAGGAGTTGATATATATAATTATTTTTATATTTAAAATTGGTTTTCATTCCTTTGGTGGGAGGAATAATTAAGGAAATGTTTTAATTGAGGGTATCTGACCTAATATATAATACAATCTATGTGTATTCAATTTATAAGGTATTATTAGGCATAGGTTAGAAGATACATCTCTATTAAATTATATTCAGTTTTATGTTTGCAAAGTTTTTTTTTTTTTTTGTTATTTGCTTGAGCAAATAGGACTTGAGGTAATTTCGAATCTTTTTTCGTTGCAAATTTTAGCTTATTATTATTTTGTGTGCTACCAGTAATTCCATAAGATCATGCAGTTCCACAAAATTGGCTTTCCTAATCTCACTTGTTTGTTTGTGTTTTAGAGGTTGAATATTTATTAGGACATTATTAGTTGGATGTTAGAATATATTATAAAATGTAAGAATCCAAGCGGCAGTTGAAGTCTACATCTATTCAAGCTACACTTGAAATCTATCACCTAGCTACACCTATCCAAGTTGAAACCTATAACCTAGTTACACCCATCCAAGCTACAGCTAAAGTCTATCACATAGTTATGATAGTAGAAAAGAATCTAAGCTACAGTTGAACTCTAACACCTAGTTATAGTTGAAGTCTATTTGTATTATTATCATCTATCATAATTCTCCTATATTTGTATTGTAAATGTTATCAATAAAATAAGAGTAAAATGTAGCCCTTTGAGCCTTACCTTAGTCATGGACGTAGATGTCTAATACTAAACCACTCCTGTAGGGTAGAACTACATGGACCCATAGCCCTCCAAAATTTTAAAATTTTCCTAAATTTTTTTAAAATATACACTTAAAAATTTATTTTTGACCTCCCAATTTTTTTTTTCAATTTTGCCCCAATTTTTTTTACTTTTTAAAATATACCCTTAAAATTATTTTGAACCCCCTTTTTGTTTTCAATTTGGCCCCCAACCTAAAATGCTAGCTACGCCCCTAACTCCTACTATCTTTACTAAGTAGTANGAAATTTCTGTCCATATTATAAAATGTAAGAATCCAAGCGGCAGTTGAAGTCTATCATCTATTCAAGCTACACTTGAAATTTATCACCTAGCTACACCTATCCAAGTTGAAACCTATCACTTAGCTACACCCATCCAAGCTAAAGCTAAAGTCTATCACATAGTTATGATAGTAGAAAAGAATCTAAGCTACAGTTGAACTCTAACACCTAGTTATAGTTGAAGTCTATTTGTATTATTCTCATCTATCATAATTCTCCTATATTTGTATTGTAAATGTCATCAATAAAATAAGAGTAAAATGTAGCCTTTTGAGCCTTACCTTAGTCATGGACGTAGATGTCTAATACTAAACTACCCCTGCAGAGTAGAGCTACATGGACCCATAGCCCTCCAAAATTTTAAAATTTTCCTAAATTTTTTTAAAATATACCCTTAAAAATTTATTTTTGACCTCCCAATTTTTTTTTTCAATTTTGCCCCAATTTTTTTTACTTTTTTAAAAATATACCCTTAAAAATTTATTTTTGAACCCCCCTTTTTTGTTTTTCAATTTGGCCCCCCAAACCTAAAATGCTAGCTACGCCCCTAACTCCTACTATCTTTACTAAGTAGTAGACTTCAATTGTAGCTTGGATAGGTGATAGAATTCAACTATAACTTGGATTCTTGAACTCTATAATATATTCTAAATTTTAAAAGATGGAGATTGAGTGCAACAAGTTGTATGTACTGCATGTAATACGGATAGCTTATGTAAGAAGGCATCTGAACCCACCTACTCATACTAACACAATCTAAACAGGTATTTGAGAAGGTGGAGCCCGGTTGCCCTCTTACCTTCTCTTTTATAAATATTTTGGAAGACTTACATTCTCTTTTCTATATGTTTTGTAATTTAACTTTTTTACTTTTACTAATATCTATTAAACTCCCAACTTTGCGACCTTTTCAGAGTTCCTAAAGTGCTTGATCCTTATCATTTCCTTAGAGCATTCCTAGTAGTCTCAGCAGATTTTACTCACCAATTTAACTGAAAACCACATTTTCAACATTTTAGCCATTAACTTTTTTAAAGCACTCCTAGCAGCCTCAGCAAATTAACTACTCACTATCACTATTCCATTTAAATATAATTTTTTTTTTCCAGAACCTCTTGTCTTCTCAATTTCTTATCTCTCTCGTCTCCATCACAGACCGAAGCCCACCACCAATCCTTCCTCAAACTCCCATATTTTCTACCATTTTCGATCAAATCATTGCCGCTATCTACGCTCAACTTTCGGCGACACAGCCATTATCTAATTGGTAATGGGTTTGGTGCTTGGCCTGGTCGATGATCCACCGCTTCCGCTCGAAGATCTGCATGAACAGCTTCTCAATCGTTGACATTTTCTTCTTCTTCCTCTTCTTCTTCAGAGAATATCCA
>FXXK01000325.1:162676-203060 GCA_900184695.1 Betula pendula
ATTTTTTTTAATTTTCGTTTAATTTTTCTAGCCCTTATGAATTTGAAAAAAAAATTAATTTTTTTTTTTTTTAAAAAAAAACAATTTTTTTTAAATGAAAAATATTTATAATTTTTTTGAAAAATTTTGAATTTGGCCAATTGGGTGGTAGTATTTTTTATTTTTTTAGATTTAGTTTTTTCTAAAATATTTTATTTTATTTTATTAACGGTATTTTTGTCCTTAGGGGGTACATTGACAATTGTTTAGTAGTTTAAAAGGGACATTGTTACAATTGAAAGTTTAGAGGACATTTTCAATTTTTTTTTTTTTAGTGTGAATCTTCAATCATTCATTGATAACAGATGAGTACAATGCTTTTACAAATTATGAGCTTAAGTTACTATAAGTAGCAAAAAGCATAGATAACCATAGTACAAAGTTATGAACTTACACAGTCATAGAACAGAAAAATCTAACTATGATATCATCTTTCGTACACCCATGTAGAACATCGAGGAAAGAACAGATCTGCTCCGAGCAGATTATATCTACAACATAGGTAGCCAATTTCACACTAATTTTTATTAACTCGGTCATGAGAGATAGCCTCCCCTACCGAAACTCTTTCTCCTCGACCATAAATGTCAAGACAACAGCAATAAAAAACAAAACAAAAAAACAAAAAAAACAAACAATACCTAGCAAATCCACTGACTGACGATGGCACAGCTAGCGGCAGAAGGAGGCGAACGAAATCAAGAACACGGTGGAGGGGCGCGTGAGGTGGTGGAGCCCTCTAAAGTTTTCAGATCTGGTTTTGAAAAACCAAAACCAAAAACTCTAAAAAGCATATACGGGGTTATGAATAACAATAGGAGGTGGAATCTGGCTAACTAGTAGTAGAGATGGAGTCAGCAAAAACTGTGGTGCTGGAAAAAAGCTTACAAAAAGGTGGATAAATCCTCTAAAGAGGAGGAAAAAGCCTCCAAAGAAACAGTTATTGAAACAGCAAGAAAAGGAAGAGGAATGAGAAAGGGGGGATTAGGGGGGGTGGAGGAGGGATTGAAGAGAGGTTCTTTCTCCTTCACTCAAATGTAGGGAGAATTTTTGCCTAGGTTTTTTTTTAACTTAAACACTATTGAGATTGGATAGACAATGACATTGTTAATTGAATGATAATTTGAGAGGATATATAGACTTTTTCCTTCAATAAATATTGCTAATATTCGGCCCTCAAAACTTTAAGGTCCCGTTTGGTTTGTGAAATAGATCCCAGAATAGAATGACTATTCCTATAGAATACTTATTCCTATATTTGGTAAGAGCTTATTACTAGGAATAGTAGGAATAACTATTCCCTTACGAAGAGGAATAGATATTCCTTTTAAAAATGAGTGGAATACTTATTCCTTTCCTACCGGAATAGAATTATCGTAGTCACTTCTCGTAAAAACCCCTCACACTCTAATGGTTGAATAAATCTGCCTTCGTCTTTATTCATCTTCTTCGTTAAACTCTTGCCCCCCATCTTTTCTTTCTCTCATCCCTCTCTTTGTTAATCTTTTTTTTTTTTTTTTTTTGAATACTCTTTGTTATATTCTCTATCTCTCTGTTATACGTTTTTTTTTTTCCTAAATATTCTGTCTCTCTGTTAATGGGTGTCTGAAATTCTTTACTTCTTTGAGGATGTAACCCAATGCCATAACACAAGAAATAAAATCCATGGAAATATATCTATCCGGTTGCCTGCCTTGTTGGGATAATTATTTGTGGATTACCAGATGGGTATTTGGTTTAGGATTTTTGGTGGGTGCTATAATTGTGTTAATTTTCGATTATGGTTAGTACATGGGTGTGAAAAGAATAAAGTTTATGGTAGGAAGAAGAAGCAGATCGATCAGTGTAGAAAAACAAAAACAAAAAAAAAAAAAAAAAAAAAAAGAAAGAAAGAAAAAAAGAGAAGAAGAAGAAGAAGAAAAGTAGATCGTGGAGGTGATTTCTTATCTAAGGACTTTTTGTTTTGTTTTTCTCTTTTTTGCACATCATTTTGTAGTCTTACGGCCAAGGCAAAACAAAAATAAATAAAACACCCACAAACTTTTTTTAAAAAAAGCTTGATAGAACCTTTTTTTTTCTTTTCTTTTTTAAAATTAGAGTATAACGGTTTATGTTTAAAAAATAAAGAAGAAAACATGTTTAAATTATATTTGTATTATAAGGGTATTTTAGAAAATTTGATTGCAATTCACCAGCGTATTACACTGTACCAAACAAAAGAATACAGTTCTATTCCATCATTACAACCAAGCCAAAGAATAGGAATAACTATTTCATTCTACCTCCTTCTATTGCAAGGAAAAATCATTCATTTTCTTAATAGAATAATCATTTCGAGAACCAAACGAGACTTAAAACGTCTCTATACCCAAATTTGACCCGACTACTTAAAAAAAATAAAAAAATAGACCCGACGCAGACAGTTAGGTTTGAACTTTGCTGTTAGGTGTTTGTTGCTTCTCCTGGCCGTTTTTGTTGAATTATTTTTGTCTACGAGCCAATGGAGATGTGAAATCCGCCGACCACCAACTCACAAAGTGGCTAGTCATTTTCAATGTCATACTGCGCCATGGATAGTGGATACGCGATCTATGTCGCTCTACAACTTTACCCTCCGGCCCACACACATAATTCATTTTCACACAATTCTTCTGTGCTTGATAAGATATCTTCGGGAGATGTCCCACCGAGTAGAACAAAAGCTGTGTTTATTAAATTTTTCTGATTAAAAGTAAAAAAATTGTATTATTTGGAAATGCTCTTCTAAAAATGTGTGAATTGAAATAGAGAAAATTTTGTGTTTTTTTATAGCAAGTAATATGGTGTATTTTTAAAAATGCACGATATTAAAGGCTAAACTTAAACGTTAAATTGTAATTTTATCAAAAATTTAAGTACGTTATTAAAAATTACATTTTTAAATCGTAATAAATCCCATATTTTAAAATTACAGCTCAAATGAACGTTAGTAAACGAATGGAAATTGAAAGACTCGTGAAAAAGGCTCCCTGTCAGAGCTTTACTGTCCAAACAACTTGCTCATGCAAGGTGGGTCTTTTCTGACAGGGAGCTATACATAAAATTAAGGTGGTTTGTCCTATTGTCTAAATTCACAAGTCAAAGCTAGTTTTTAGCTACATTTTTATTTGATTTATTTATATATATATAAAAAAAAAAAACCTCTAAAAATTACACGTTTTTCCTACTTTAACATTAACAACAATAAATTTAAGTTACATAAATCATCTTTTAACTCTTATTTTTTTGAGTTTTTATAACTCTTATTTCAATACTTTGAGTCTCTCATGGCCTCCTGTACAATTATACAGATAAAATTTTAACAAAAAAATAAAATAAAATCTGGAATCCCCAATTATGAGGAATCCACAATATTGGCTTCGGATCTAGCAACCTTTTTTTTTAGCAGTGTTGTCCCGTGACTCCCGTCAGCTACCTAAATGGGGTCAATTCGCGTTCTTCCGTATCAATCTAGAAAGTAGAAACCCCACCAAAAAAGAAAACGTTAAACATTAAAAGAAGGTTTTCTGATTTTTTTTTTTAAAAATATGAATTAAATGATTTTCTTTCATTCGTATAAATTTATGTCATTCACATTTCATTTTAATTAAATATTTTACGTGTTTAAACTCACTTATTAAGAAAGTGTGAGCTATTAAGGAGTGTTTAAGCCCACGCATGATTTAATATTTTTCAACCCGAAGTTGTGGATAGTTTGAAACAAAGTTTTGTTCTAAATTGATTTTTTTTCTTCAGTTCAAAATCAACATGTATTTAAAATGCATATAATTTTCACATGCGTTTAAAATTGATAAATTTAATTATTTATTCAATACTTTAACACATAATTAATATTTAATTGAATTTGAAGGTAAATAATAGAGACAATAGTTCAAATTCAGAACCTTTTCTTTAGTATCATTGTTTCTTAAAGTTAATATGGCTTTTAAAATTACATTTGGATCAAAATTTAATAATAATCAATCTTAAATTCAATAATAATTTTAAAAGTCATATTAACTTTAAAATTAAAGAAATAAAAAGGATGATAAAATTACTCGGCAAGTATTGACAATGTAAAGAAATACCAATTGAAAATATTGATAATGTAAAGAAATATGACCCGTATCTCTTTTGTTCTTTTTTTTTCTTCTTCTATTCAATATGGGGGAAGGGAAAAAGGAAATTACAAAGAAAGATCGTTGCAACTATTGATCCTTAATAATTTAAAAAAGGAGAAATAGCATGAATGCTTTCCGACACTAAGTGGGAAGCGGTCCATTTTGAAACCAAATGTGTACAAGAATTAATACATCTTGAAACTTTGAAGGTAGCCCAATCCATGAAGGAAGGAAGTTGCTGGTGAATATCAAAAATAATAAGAGCGCTTGGTCAATCATTGAAGAGATGGCTAAGATAATAAGCAAGGAATCTCTTCAATCAAAATGGAAGAACAATTATGTTTTACAGTTAGACTAGTGGCCAACAAAGCAGCGTGTGCTTCCCCTAAGAGGACTAGCATGGGGGCCAATTTGTTAGAACAAGCCTCCAAGTTAACACTAGAGTGGTCATTGAGAACCGCCGCAGCCAAACTGAGAAAGAGGTCTAACTGCAACATCAAATTTAACTTTAAGGCTTCCAGGAGGGTAGAAAACCATTCATCCTTCCAAGTAGTCAAATGAGAATGTCTAGAAGACAAAATAGATTTGATACAAGAGACATGATCCGGTTTGATGCCCTTCTGAATAAGCTTATTCCTTGCCATCCAAATGTTGCCAAAGCTGAAATTTGGAACTCAAATTCTTTTGATCTAGGAATACCCATAAGGGAATGTGGGCAAATCAGAGCCTTGGTCTGGTATGCCAAGGGCAGAGCAGCAAAAGCAGAGATGTTAAGAGGCCAAACATTATTCCTCCAAATAGCTTGAGCAAAAAGGCAATCTACATCCATTCAATTAAAAAAAAAAAAAAAGACAAAACAAAATAGATCAATCCAGGAAAATGTGATTTAAACTTTGGGATGAGCCATCACACATGGGACAGTAAATGTTATTGACAAATCTGAAAATGTTGGTTCTAGAAGGGAGGATGTTCCAAGTTATCTTCAACAGAAAATGTTTCAACCGATGTTGGATCTTCAATTCCAGTCAAAAGGGCTGGGGGGGGGGGGGGGGGGGGGGTGGCGGCCGCAGACACTTGATGATTAAAATTTTTTTTATATTTTCGAACCAAATTAATTGCTTTGTGATAATCAAGGGAATCTTCATCGCGCATGCATGCTCATGCAATCTTTTTTTATTCACTACTTTTTTTTAAAATAGACTTCTAATTTTTTGTTTTTAATTTTTTTATATAGAAAAAATGTTTCCCCTAAACTACCGCTTATTGTTTTTTAGTTTTATTTTTAAAAAATTTATGAGATTATTTTTGTCTTATTTAAAATTTTTTAGAGTTATTTTTATTTTTTTATTGACTTTGAGGAGACAGTGATATTTTATGGTAGTTTACACACAATATATGGTCTTTTTTTAAAAAAAAAAAAATTAAAAAAAGGGAAAAGAAAAAAGTTGTAAGAAAAGAAAGCCATGCATGACGCATGCTTTATGTCCCAACCGAATTTCTTTAGTTGAATGCGACCAACGGTTACGATTCCACCCAACCAAACGGCAGTACCTGTACGAAATTTGCTTTTTCTTTACTTTTCACCTCCATTAATGTTACCCACCAAGAATTTTCCCAACTTTGAATCCATGAAATAGAACCAGTTTTTTCATTCAAAAGAATCAAAACATTTCTCTAAATTTATGGAAGTTCCCCAACCCCAAACAGTAGCCTATTCGGCCCAAACCCCGCTTATAATAGGCTCGCACCAACAGGAAGAACTAAACGACACCATACTCGACCGCTCCCTCCACCGCTTAGAAACCTTTCTCAGAATATTTGGCTTCTGTCAGTACTCTTTTTTAAGCCTCACTCTCTCATGGGTCTCGTTTCTTCTTCTGGGTGTTGCGCTTCCATTTTTGGTAATCCACCTCTCTCACTGTTCTGATTGCGAAAAGTATCAGGTCAAAAGCTTTGAGCTTGAGATTCTGGTTTCCCAGTCTCTTGTGGCAGCCATTTCTCTGTTCTGCATTTCTCGCAATCTTCGCAAGTATGGTTTGAGGAAGTTTCTGTTTGTGGATCGGCTCCATGGTCATATGTCACAGTTTCGTGAGGAATACTTGCAGAAGATCAACGTGAGCAACCCAAATCACCTTTTTTTTTTTTTAATTAAAGATTGATATTTTTTTGTTATTCACAGCCAAGAGCCTTTCAAATTATACATCTACTAGAACTTGGTAATTCGAATTCTGTATATCTTTCGTATATAAATTCAAACACAATTATTTTTAACTATTGAATTTGTTTATTGCACTTGGGGTGAATTATAAACTTACAAATTAGGAAGTCGAGGATACCATAGACTTTTTGTAAAGATGCTATTTCTTGTCTACGTATGACTGTCCCTTGAGCTTGCTACAGTTGTAGTTGTCTTCTTGTCTTGGACTAATATCAGGGCAAACTTTTCCTCTTAACTGGATTGGAACAATTTCTTCCAACCCTGTCTATTAACCTAATCTGTGTTCAAAATGCACGATTCTTACGTGCATTTTTGAACCCATGTCAATTTGATTGATTGGGTTTGAAGAAATTAGTTTAATCCAGCTTGGAGGAAAACTTTGTCCCATGTCTCATTTTCTGATCTATTTAACTTACACAACAGCAATAGATTTTTGAATTGAGAATTCTTCTTGTTCAGGGTTTCTTCCGCTTGTTGGCAGCGTGGCTAATACCATGTTTCCTTTTGAAGACTGCTCATGAGGTCGTTCATACTGTATATGTGCACAATGATTCATGGTGGTTATCCGTTGCTACATTTTTTGCCTTGCTGGTATCATGGGCTTATTCAACCATAATCTATCTATCAGGCTGTGCTCTTTTCAATTTGGCCTGCAACTTGCAAGTAATACACTTTGAAAAGTATGGGAAGCTTTTAGAGAGGGATCTAGATGTCTCAGTATACATAGAGGAACACACTCGTCTAAAGCATCATCTTTCCAAAATTAGCCACAGGTTCCGGATATATCTTCTTCTGGAGTTGTTATTTGTGACAGCTAGTCTCTTTGTGTGTCTAATAGAGACCACAGGAAATCGTGGAATCATCAACTTCTCCAATGGCGGTAATTTTGCAGTAAGTGCAGAAAATATGTTCCTTCATAGCCCATAGGTAGTGGTGAGTCATAATGTCTAAACTAGCCAATATCATATTCAAGCTCAAAAGGGTATCATCATATCGGGAGGAAGATTCCTTATTAATTCCTTATTATTAGGTTGCGAATAACATAGAAATTTGAGGAGTCTAAAAGAGGGAGTTGCAGGGCTCATATGTCCTGGACAGTCTAGGATTCGAGATTCACGTAACTGGATAGATGGGCCCCGCAACTCTACTTTCTTAGGCTACTCGAACTTCTGTATTATTCAGACAATCTAATAACAAGAATCCTGATCCATTAATATTGTTTGTAGAAATTTGATAAAGAAAAAGTTATGCTATCTTGGACATTTGTCTTTTTTTTCATTATACAATCACTTTCATGTTACCAAGTTTTGTTTTATTGTTGACGCTGAAATCCTCTTGGCACCTCTGACTATGATCCTATGACTGGATTGTGTTACTAATTATAAGGTCTATAATGTGGAAGGATCAGTCATAATGCTTTATATTCTGACACAAGAAACCTCTTAAGTGTGATGCTCAAACAAATTGTTCAGCAACCTTTTTAACCAAAAGATTTTCTTCTCATAATTCTTTTCATAGATTTTATGTGCGGAGAAGCTCCATAGCATTCCCCACAACTATGTAATAATTCAAAAACTCGCTTGAGCTTCATTCTTACACTGCTTAATTGTGGCTATGGCAGGTCTGCTCTATTGTTGAGCTTCTTGGGCTCATAATTTGCCTGCATTCAGCTGCAAAGATTTCACATAGAGCACAAAGTCTTGCATCAGTTACAAGCAGATGGCATGCTTTAGTTACATGCAACTCCGCTGATGCTTCTCAACGTGGAAATCCAAACAATGGCGGGAGCTTGGAGGCCACTTTTCCAGCAGGTCCATTGCCTATAAACTACTCAGAAAGTGATCTAGATTCAATCGATTATGCCCCAGTGCCCACAAATATTCAATTAGCCTCATCCATGTCATCTTATCATAAAAGACAAGCTTTTGGTACGTCAACAAACAGTTTCTGCACTAAAGTAGTTTTTCTTTTCTTTTTCAAGTTCTCCTATTGCAGCTGACTTAAATTACTTGCTTTCTTTATGGTACCCACTTCATAAATGCACCTGTTTTGTTTTCTCTGCATTAATTGGTACAGTCTTTGTTGATTAAAATAACGTCAGGCTATGTATGTTAGAGCAAGCTAATATTCAATTCAGGGAGAGCTATATTGCAGTGGAATTCGATGGTTCTCCTGTTATAAGTCTTTCAGGCTATCTGTTCCTCACAAATAGACACCAGATTTACTTCATAAGACTTAGGGCTCAGCCTAAGATACTAATCAGGCTCAGCTGCAGAATTCCGTTTTTGTCATTCTGCTATAGAAGCCAACAATACCTTTACCACTACAATTATCAAATCGTAAACATCATCTTGATTCACTATTACTTTAAATTTTTGTATATATGCCCATGAAGTTCTAATCAACCTCACTTTGTTCTGCAGTTCTCTATATGCAGTCCAACCTTGGTGGAGCGACCATATTCGGATGGACGGTCGATAGGGCACTCATTAGCACAATTTTCTTCCTCGAATTTTCACTCGCTCTTTTTGTACTCGGGAAGACCATAACTTTCTCTACCACATGACAGTGTTAGGAACGCACTTGGACTACAGTGGTATTTTTCTGTCCTTCCTGTTTCCAAGACCAGCAGTAGCACCAATTCCACCAGCAAGAGTGGAACTATATTGCTGCTAGGTAAACGCGACACAAAGAGGGATTATACTGTTGGGACTAATACTTGTGTTAAGACCATATAAGAAACCATGTGGGTTTCACTCAGCTGATTCTATTTGCTAGTCCCATTAAATACAACTCACCCACCACGCTACGGGTCCTTAAAAGTACGAGACCAGCAGAAAAGCGTACATCTTGTCCAATCCGATCCAGTTTGGGATAACAGTTGAGGTTGGGATGTTAGATACTGGTTATATCGAGGCATGAGTATAATTATATAGATTAATTATAACTCAACCTCTTTAATTAAATAGATTAAATCCTTCAATTATAACCTATTAATTTTGTGTNAAAAAATTATTAGCTCTAGATGTAATAATTACGCTTCCAACACTCATAAGAAACTCAATATTAGCTATTCTAAAGCACTAAATTTTTACCCTTCTTTTTTTTTTAAAAAAAATAAAATTAAAAAAAAAATTATTTATTGATTTTTAATTGAATAAGGAAAGGGTTACAAGAGAGAATTTTTACCACTCTTGATCTGAAAAGAAAAGAGAGTAGAGGATCCTAAATAAAAATAACAAAGAACCGAAAAAGAGCTAGGCTCTCCAATAATGGACCCAACACGAAAATAACAGTAAAAAATTACATACAAACAGTAAACAATAGAACAAACAAATGTCTCGCACTTCTCAATATGACCACATAAAGCGGTAACATTACCTTCTTGTTGATCATAGCTAGTTTTGTTGACCAAGCTCTGTTTATAATCCAAAATAACTTAACCTGATTCTCTAACTTCGCTGATCATGGCAATCATAAATTTCTGATTTTGCGTTCTTCAATTTTTATGTGATTTTAACCATGTCAAGAATCCAAAAGAAGTTTCCCAATAAAGAACAGGAAGCATACAAATCTTGTATGCGAGTTATAAATGTACATAATTCCAAAAGGATACTTGTAAATTGCAGCTAAGTACTAATCACTAGAGTAAGAGCATAACTACTGGTCCTAGAGAAACATGATGAATTAATATAGAAGACCTCCCCATTGGGAGTGGCTCCCCCTCCAATTGGGGAGCCTCCCATTTCCTCTCATCACGTGTAAACAAACAATCCAACGGAAGAGAGAGATTTCATAGGTTTGGTCTCCATTTTCGCCATTTGATTGCCATTCTTGGAAGAGGAAGACGACGGTAATAGTGGGTCCCACTTGAATCTTTACAATCAGAGATGTTAAACCTATTTGCCAAAAAACAAACCTATTTGCAGGATTGCTGGGTACTTCAGCAACCGGACTCTGGTTGGGGTTGGACAAAGCAGGCAACCATTACTTCACCAGAAAATAAGAGATTGATAGTGTTAGTAAGTGGGAGTCAAATCTCAATCCTTTATTTGATTTTGTAATGTTTTCCAATTTGGGTTGTGCTCAAGTTTTGCACTGATTCCTTGTGAATTGAAATGTATTGTGTAGCATAGAAATGCTACATACACTCTAATTGCATACTTTGCAGTGAAAATTATTATTGAATTTAAAATTTAATGGTGATCTATGTAGAATATAATTGTGATTTTTACTGCCATGCCAGAGAATGTAGACTCGAGTGCATGTAGGATTTCTCAACCAATTGTTGATTTTTTTTTTTTTTTTAACAAAGACTGATCCAGAGATTAGATAAGACTGCCACACCAACATTGTATAATAATTGTGAGATAGAAATGTAATTTCTATCATTACTCTTGAATTAATGTTTCATGGTTTGTCTTTTCCTGGTATTTGCAAAAACGTAAGTATTAAAATTATGGGTTCTTTTGGCAAAAGGTTTTCAAATTCTTTTAAAAAAATTCAATATCAAAATATTCTAACTTTATATATTTCATCAATCATTTTTTAACCTTTTATTTTTTTTTTATTTTTTTTTAACTTTTATAACTATTCAAATAAAAAATTTCCGCCAAACCCTCTGATTGATAGTAAATTCAATGTGAATCGTACAACCATGAATTGATTACAATTGACAGGAAATTCAATGCATGTGGTACAACAATGAATTGATCCAACTAAATTTTGGACTATCTTTTCATTTCACTTGTTAGAGCATTAACTAACACACAACAATTTTTATTTTTTTTTTTATATTTAAAGAATAAAATTATTTTTTGTTCTCTTATCCAAATAAATCTCACAATAATTTATAGTTATATTTTTTATATAATTAAAATTATTATTATTATATTTATTCATTTCTTTTCTTATCTCTCTCTCCCTCTCGTTGTCTCTGCAAGCAGCAGAAAACCACCCCCATCCCTTCTGTTTCTTCTCTTTCTGTTCTGAATTTCTTAGCCAAATCCCTTTTTTTTTTCCCTCCTTCAAACCATGGCTTCAACGAGTATTTTGTACTCAAAGAGAAAGGTGCTGAAAGACCTCCTCAATGACAATCCAGATTCATGCTCTCTTCAACCGGGTTTAAATCATTTCCTAGACATTTAAATTCAACAGCTGCATCAACCAAAATTTCAGCCTTCCAGGCTATGATTAACGAAGTCAAGAAACTTCCCTTCACCATCGTCAAATCCCACTCTATTTTGTTGGGGGTTTGTGTTTAGGTGTTGCAGAAGAGAAGGGGGGAGAAGGGGCTGATTGAGTGGAAGAAGAAAAAGTTAAATGGGTAGCTCTGGAGCTACCCAATGGTTTAGTGAATGAAATCAACCTTAAATTAGCCTTAAAACACTTGCAACATATATCTAACAATTTTTTAAAAATTTAAAAAATCAAATTACTTTTTACTTTTTTTTAAGTAAATACACCCCACAACAGATTTCTTTAATTGTTCTCTATATTATTAAAAAAAAAAATTTTACTTTATTTTTTCTTTATTCCCAACGCATCGGTTTTTTTTCTCCTCTCAGTCTCTCTCTCATCTCCGCCTTCTTTCTCTCAATCTCTCTCTTGTCACTGTCTTTTTCTCAAATTCCGCTCTCCACTTGACAGCAGCGTTATCAATCTCCACGTCTTGGATGGCCCGAAACCCGCCCAAAATTGGGCGGGTGAGTTCAAGAGGGAGAGGTGGGTCTGGGTAGATTGGGGCTTGGGCGATACGAGGTTGTGCAATTTCTTGATGAATGAGTGGAGAAGGGTGATGAGGGGGGACGATTCGACGTGGCCAGACTTTGGAGAAATGACACAGGAGAGATTTTGATGGTTTTTGGGTTGAACATTTTGTTAAATTGTGGATGGATTTTGTGGAAGAAGAAGATTTTAAGAGATGAAGGAGATGAGGGATGCTCCGGTTATGCGAGAGGAAGAATATGAGATTGGGAGACGTAAAATGAGAGAGGAGAGAGAACCTATCTTTTTTTAAGCATTATATTTAATACATTAGGTAGTACTTTAGCTACCCAATAGTTTAGATAAAAGAATCAATCTTTTAGAACATCTGCTACATGTGCATTTTTTTTTTCTTCAGATTTTCCATATATTTAGGAAAGAAAATAATATATAAAGCATCTGCTACTAGTGTTCTTATAGCGCTGCTATAAGAGTCTTATTGTAATTTCTTTTTTTCAAATTTTCTCTTTATTTAAGAAAGGAAACAAGTTATAAGACGTCTGCTACTAGTGCTCTTAGATGCCCACATGCTTAGACAATTAGACTCACTAGGGGCTTTTTTCACTAGACAAAAATTTGATAAAGATTAGTAGATCACTATTAAATTGTGAGACACCAGATTTAATAGTAAATTTACACGTAATTGTTCGGAGAAGAACAAGAAATGCGATTAAAACAATCATTTCTCTTATCACAATCTGGAAGACACAAAATGAATAATTTATCAACATTTTTTGTGGGATAGTTGTCTATCATTTGGTTCCAAAAGAATGAACTTCGAATCCAACTTTGCTTCTATCACTTGGTGGTTTAATTTTATCATTTTGCTTCAAAAGAAAACTTCTTTGCACTAGTGTATGCATTAATAATACATAGTCGTCCTTGTTAGTCAGTTTATTTGTTTTTTCTTTCGTTTGTGTTCTACCGGAAAAAAAAAATGAACACGTGTGTAATGGGAGAGTATAAGAAATAATTTATTCCACGGAGGAAAATGAGTGGAAATCCGGAAGTAGATTTTTCAGGCCAAATGATTGAATAACCACAAATAAGGATTCACAAAACTTGTATACATAACTCATATTTATCCATAGTGTCAATCTACACGAAATTCCCAGGGGATGATGCCGTGAGTTCAAGCCCCACCAAGTGGGTGTGTAAATTTGCAATGAAAAAAAATAACATGGTTGATCATCAACATCACTGTCCTGGGAACCTTGGGACCTAGGTTTCACGATCATCATCATCCGCCCCCAAATTGTGCTCAAAATAAAGACACAGCATGACACAGCAAAAAAGAGTTAGATTGCGAAAGGAGGATCTTATAGGTGACAATTTTTAATGGCGATTGTTTGCTGGGACGGGCCTAGGCTATTTTAATTCAATTCTTCAAAAGCATCAAACCATTCAGCAAGTAACTTGCCATCAACATACAAAAAAATTAGGATGCTCCCAGAAATCAGATGACTCGCTTCAAAGAGAAGAGCACGTTCGAGGTGATAAAATACAGCTTTAGGCATTTTACACGAAGAATATTTTACTACTTTCTCTATAATGGTCTCCAAACGGTGAGAATTTATTAGGAATGCTTTTGACAATAAGTAAAAAATGGAAAGACTGCAGTTAAAAATAGAAAAACAGTTATGCCATAAGCACTCCAGCAAGAGCAAGTTATGAAGAACATACCAGCCAATTTGATTGCCCGCAGGAAATAGTTACAGGACAACTTTGTATGTGGAACGAACCTTTGTTACCACAGCAAGTGATTAATTCCTAACTCATAGATTGACACAGACAGAAACTAGTCAATAAATAATAAGAAGAAAAGATGTGAATGACAACAAACATGTAAAGGATAAGCATCATGGAGGTTAGAAATACACAATTTCTATCATTATCATCAATACAAACATGTTACAGAATGCAAGAAGAAAACTATGATCTTTCCTTTTTATTGGCAGCGAAGCAATCAATAACCTATAAAATGTGGAAATCACTGTATACATACATACTGCAACCAGAGCACCAAACAAAATCAACACTTGCAGAGGCATTTGTAAAATTTACCTCACCTTCCTCCCTATCCACCACTCACCATGTTAAATATTTTTTGATAAGTACTCACCATGTTAAATATGCAAGGGCTGAAAATGAAATGACAAGAAACAAAATTCGAACAGAAACATAATATGGTAAGCTGCTTCAGCTGTGTTAACTAGGTTCCCAAGAGTTCTCCTCTTCGACATCCAAGAGGCCACAACTTACTAAGCCACCTTTTATACCTCTACAGACCACATAAAAATCTTCCATGTCAATTACATCAAGTACATTCAATTTTGAAAATATATTTCCTATGTCATCTTTATTTCTTTGGAAAGCTAAGGGCACGGAGATTGGGTATCAACACAAATATACTGATTTTGAAAATCTTAATAGTGGTAGTGGATACTGGATACTAGTCTTACTAGATACGATTGAGCTGTTTACTAAATCATATGGAATTTTTACCGCAGGAAGTCGATCATCACAATCATTAACAAAAACATAATTAAAGAGGAGGAATTGGAAGCAGTAGGGGTAAAAACAATACTGTATTGATATTTATAGCCATAGTTTCATCATTTACAATGAGGTATTCCCAAAATATGTCAACGAGTTTCAATTGGAACAAATCTTGATAAGGATTGCAGATTCAACAAAAATGTCAGTTGTTATTTCACACCTTCCAAAGGCCACTATGCATCAATCCACCACTCTTGGCCAAGTAAAGCATTCCACTTCATTGCAACTCCTTTCTCACTGCTCCTCTAAAAGATACCGACTCTTTGTTATTCTTGCAGATGCCAAACAATTAGGTGGATACACAGTTCGAAAAAGAAGCAATTGCATAAAGTGAGAAATTGCTCTATTAAGTACTATCAAGCTGCCAGCTAGCTACACTACTACCTCTCTTGACCATGCCAAACAGGAAAATTAAGCTTGAAATCAGATCTGGGAAGAGGAACCTCGCGAAACCAGTCATGCTGGAGAGCAGCCTCTGCTGTTATCCGCTGCAAAGACAAGAAAATCTTCATAAATCTCGTGAGCATTAAAATTTCTACATGGTGGAACCAAACTCGAATTCAAAGCTTGTAAATAAAATTACCTTCTCTGGGTCATAAGATAAAAGTTTGCTCAACAAGTCAAATCCCAAATTAGAAAGAACTGGAGATCCTGTGAAGGACCTAGCAGGAAACTTCTTCCGCAAAAGATTATGCCTGAAACCAATTCACCAATTATCACTATAAGAGTGAAAATATGCTGATAAGTAAAATTTCCTGTAGACACCATAAGGCCTGAGCAGATTCATCCGAAGCAATAAGCTTGGGAAACACTGCCACAAGGGCATTATAAAGAAAGAAGAAAGCCACAACTTAAATTTAAGATTAAGATGCATAAATATATATACTTACATTTGCTTTATATTTGGTCTAACTCCCGGCAATTTTGTTAATCCTGGCCAAATCTCTTCATTTGGTGAACCAAGAATTTGGAAAATCTGTAACATTTTAACCCATTGCGTTACTGGAAAAACCCAACACATCACACATAAATCATATAAGGGAAAAAAAAAAAACAAAACTAATAGGAAGCAGGGATAACCTTGCCAAGCTGATCAACTTCATTTTTCCCTTTGAAAAGTGGTTCCTTTCCCACCAATTCAGCCATTATACATCCCACTGACCACATATCAATAGCGGTTGAGTACTGTTTTGTGCCTAGCAGAAGTTCGGGTGCTCTGCAGAGGAGAACAACACACAATTATTTGATGTTGCCAAAACTAATATGTAAGAATTTTTTTTTAAAAAAAGCAGCAGCAACAACAGCACGCCCAGTAGAAAAAAGATGGACTTATAATGCACAGTCATAACCAGGACAAAAACCAAATTTCTATGTTAACTATGCAAGCTCCTGACATGCATGCAAAAAAATTAAAATATAGAAAGATCATGACTGCTGATCTTAAATAAAAACAGAAGCTCACCTGTACCAAAGGGTGACCACAACAGGTGTATATGGCTTCAATGGGCTCCCATACTGGCGAGACAACCCGAAGTCGCATATTTTCAACTCACCTTCCTTACTCACAAGAAGGTTTGATGTCTTCAAATCTCTATGAAGCACCCAATTGTCATGAAGATACTTGACACCCTCCAAAAGCTGTAGCATCAAGCACTTCACCTCGCTTATACTAAAAGGCTGTTTCATCACCTCCAGTAGACACTTGAGGTCATATTCCATGTACTCCATAACCATGAAAACAGTACCAAAGTCATCCAAGACAACTTCTTTAACACCAACGACAGAAGGGTGATTAAAAGACGAGAGAATATTTATTTCCCTCAAAGATGACAAAGGGAAACCGCCCTCCTTTTCTATACCCATCTTCACCTTCTTCAAGGCCATAATTTCCCCCGTCTTCTTATCCTTGGCTTTATATACAATACCATAAGTGCCTTCATTTATTTTGTTAAGCATTTCAAACTCATACACACTTCTGCAACCCTGAAGCATGTTTATGCTTCTTTTGGTACGGATGCTAGACTTTTCAATCTGATGGGAATCACAATTGTCCTCTGAATCTGATTCTGACCTGCTAAAACCAGCATCTTGTTTGCAATCAAGATCCATAGAATCAACGTCTAAAAACTCATTTTCACAAAATGTATCACCACTACCATGTACCACAATGCGACCTCCTCCATTAGAGCCAGATGACCTAGCTCTACCCTCTCCTGAGCTTTCTATTTGAATCTCCCCACTCTCGAGACTTGATCTCCTCGTGTCATTAACAGACAAGTCTCTTGGAGAATCACAATCAGATGCCCACCTTGACATTGTGATATTCCGTGCTTGACCAAACCCGTCCTCTTCCACACAGTCATGTCCATAGTCATCATCCCCAAATTGCTCTGAAGGCAACAAAGGAGACAAATCCGCTGGAGAACTGAGCACAGAAACACCCACTAACTCATCTGCCACAGCAGGCTTATCTGCCGAATTCTCCAATCCCAGAATCTCATCTCCTGAGACAGCAGGCTTCAAAATACCCACATCAGAAACATCATCAAATGCCACACCATCCGTACTGGATGCCGACTGACAAGGAGGAGACAGCAGAGTAACTGGAACAACTCTGTTCTTAGATGAAATCCTCACATCCTTTTCTTTTCTATCCCATACAATTGGCGAGAACTTCCTCTTTTTCTCTGGAGGCAGCTGAACCCCATCTTCGTAATTTGCAACTTCATTAACTCTAGACAGCTCATCATGCTTTCTCTGTTCGGTTCTACCACCAAACATGCCTCTTCTAGACCCCGAATCGCGTGCTTTTGATGAATAACGGTATCCATTCTTATGTCTGGCACCATTATCACAGTCCAGACCGAATTCCACAACACAGGAACCATTCCTGTAATAATCATGCTCTCTTTTGGAATGCTTATAAAATTCCCTTCTCCTTGAAACATCAACTCGCCCTGCTGCCATGTGATTCACAACCACAACTCTTCTCAATCAATAATCAAACTCAAAAAATATAAGAAACACCTCCTGACAGACCCAAAAAGATCCCAACTTTCCAAACCCTAACCCCCACAAATCAACAATTCCAGAATACAAACAACCAATCCCCAAAATCAGCAATTTTTTTTCTTTTTGTATATACTTCAAAACTATGAAACCTAACCAACCCTAACCCCAAAGCAACAATTCAATTTCTTGAACTTTTCTTTAAAGCATGTAATAGATAGAAAAAACACAGACTGTATATGAAAATTAGTACAAACACGATCAGTAATTCGTGAAATTCAGTAACAGATATCAGAATTAGGCAGACAAATTCGGAGATTTCAGTTAACGAATCAGGTCACGAACGAAACCCTAGAAATCAATATCGAGCTTCTATTTGGTAGCGTCGCCCTGAGAAATTCACAGGTAATCGAAAGGCCTTACCGGTGAGAGAAGAAAGAGAGAATCGGAGTAGCGGCGACGGTGATAGAAGAGAGAGAAAGAGTCGGCGATCGAGAGTCGAGACACACCGTCAGAGGGCTCTTCGTGTTGCGAAAACGCGTTTTCTGGTTCGGGCTGTCTTTACGGTGGCTTATATATATAGCCCCTATAGAGGCGGTTTAGTATCAGCCTTTTGGGCTTAGGAATTAGCCGGTTAGACTAACCTTGACTTTTGAGGCCCAAATATTTCAAAAGAGGAGCAATGATATACATTAGTTTGGGCTGAATGAACAATAATTCAGTTCAGACTGTATAAGATTTAAAAATAAAATAAAAAATTTATTTTTTTAATAATGGAGCCTACGAAAACACAAAAATAGGCCTAAATTGAATTACTGTTCATTTAGCCAAGACGTAAATTAATCTTTACTCTTCAAAAGAGAGCATGAACTATCAGCACCGTAAACCTTATTTTGACATCCTCAAATGAGATGAATAGTTAAAAAAAAAAAAGACATCCTCCAATAAGATGTTAACATGTCATCTAAACATATTAAATATAATAAATATAAATTTAATAGGTCTTTATAAGTAGCTATTTTGTTGATAATTCTTCTTTTATTAATAAAATGTATTTAATTTTTTCACTAACGTGTTAACTTTTATTAAATGTTGTAAAAGAATGGGTTTTACACTACAACTTGACCAAAGGTATTCTCATTCCAAAATAACGCATTCTTAGGTCAATCCCATATAGAAATTCGAGAATAAAGTTTTTATTTTGTAAATTAAGTTGAAATAAATTATTTTAATTCAATTTATTAAATTAATATTTTTTTAAGAACCCATGATTCTTCCATACATTAAAAATATACATAAATTTAATAAATTATTGCATCGCAGTTTAAAGAAAAAATTTCTCCCACCTTCGAGATGGAATTCTTAATATTTCAGTAATAATTTAGTTAAATAGTTTAAACTTTGTCATCTTATCACATAACTTAATATGACAAAATAAATTATAAAAAATTATGGATTCTCTAAAGATGACAAATGTTGAGACCATATAATTAAAACTAATAATTACTTTTAAAAAACTCAAGCTTAAAATTTTTTTAAAAAATAATGTTATTTAATAAATTGTTATATAACTGGCATACAACTTGATGATATGACACTAAACATAAGTTATTTGATTAGTACTTGTAAAAAAAAAAAATCAATAACTAATATTTGATGCCACATCATCTTAATTGTATGACAATCGCATAGCAGTCTATTCTACTATTGTAAAAGCACATATAATAAACGTAAAGGAAACTAAGGGGAATAAAGACAATAAATACAAAAAAAAAAAAATTTACGTAGTTCAATCTATGATATACGTTCACATGTTAAAGTCCTAGAGGCTATATTTTTGCTCTTATTCTTAATAATGTTAATGTAGTAGGTGAATAATATAAATAAGATAATCAAATTCAATGTGAAAAATTTTGAAAGCTTGATTTTGAGAATGACTCTTTTTTTTTTTTTTGCTGGAGATGGTAGCAGTTGACAGCAGTGACTGGAGTTGGTGGCAGTCAACAATGGTGATCAAATATGGGCATTTAACAACAATAGGCCGAAATGAGCCAAAAATTGGGTTAACGATGGGTCTAAAATGGGCATGAGTCATTAAACAAGATCAACAAAGGTCGGACATGAGTTTTCAAACAAGACCAATAAATGCCAAAAGATTGGGCAACAAAAGTCCAAATGATAAAAAAAGGCCAAATGATGGGCCACATGGGCCAAATATAGGCCTCTTGGCCCTTTTTTTTTTTTTTTTCCTCTCAACTTTTTTTTTTTTGTCATGCATTGGTAGTTTGATAAGTCAAACTGTATAGCTTAATATTTTATGACATTTTTTTTTTTTTTAAAACGGTTGTTAATTGAGGGGGATTTTTTTTTTAATATTTTCCCCTAACTTTTAAATAAACAAAACTTGAGTTATAAGTTTGTAACTTATTGTTAGGGCTATAAACGAGTTGAGCTTGGACGAGTACTGCTTATGTGAGCTTGGCTCATTTCAACATTTCACAAGCTCGAGCCCATATCGAGATCGTGACGAATAAGAAAAGGTGAGCTTGGCTCGACTCACTAAGACAAAAGTCTTGTGTGAGCTCAGGCTCGAGCTCGCTGAAAATCCGAGCCAAGTTTCTTATTGAGCACTCGGCTCGGCGCGAAATTTTTTGAAAATAATTTAGTTAATTTAATAAAATAATAATAAATAAATGAGAACATTGTATACAAACAAAAAATTTTAATAAATAAATTGGGCCAAAATCAAAATACAATTGCAAGTTTGCAACTAATAATATAGTCTAAGTCTATACATACTTTCACAACTAATACTCAAAATTAAACAATAACAATCACAAATATACAATTAAGCAGGAGTTCCACAGTCTCTTCTGCTGAGGAAACAAACAAATCGAAACACTTAAACAAATAAAATTCTGAGACTGGGCCTTTGGCACTAGCAAAAAGCCAAACATGATAATTGGCATCATCACATGAATCAAATCTGAAGTTCAAGTTCAGAACTTAATGTTTTCCACTTCTTCTCACAACATTCACAACTAGGATAATTGGTACAACACAACAAATAAAATTATATAATTTAAGCAACCAAACTAAATTACTAATTATAAATAATACAATAGCCAATGGCCCAATACTCAATAGGACATATTTACATGAATCACATCAGATTCTCTGAACTTCACACTTCTCGCGGCATTCTCCAAGATGATACACCACAGCAACTATAATTACAAAGTCAATAATGTTCTAAACAAATTACAAATACAATAAAATTGGACTTTTTGTGAATTGTAATCAACTTCAAATATCTAACAAATTTAAATAACATGTTCTGCTTTGCTGTTTTGCATGTTAGCATTTACATTTCTCACCTCCAAACAATTAAATGTTCTATTATTCACAACATTTAGTTTGACCAATTAAATCAAACATGACAATAAAGAAATTGAATTTAAACTTAAAACAAATCTCATTTTAAACTTTACTACTATTTGAATCACCATAATAACATTCTAAAAAAATGACACATAAAATAAAATGGGCTGTTTGTAAATTATAACCAACTTCAAATGCCTAACAAATTTAAATAATATGTGCTCTGCTTTGCTGCTTTTGTATGTACATTTCTCACCTCCAAACAATTAGATATTATGTTATTCACAACATTCAGTTTGATCAATTAAATCAGACATGAGAATAAAGAAATTGAATTTAAACTTAAAATAAATCACATCTAAACTTCACTATTCTTTGATTCACTAAAATAACATCATATGTGGCAACTGACAATTAATGAACAGAATACTGAAATAGTCATGAGTCATGACAATGATGCATTATAAAGAAAAACATAGCAAATCTAGAAGCTGAAGGCATCTTGAAAAGAACACAATTTGCAACATAGTTTAAAGAACATTTTTCTGTATTCTCAAAATGACAAAAAAAAAAGTGACTTGTAACTAATTTAAAATACCTTAACAACTTAAGATAAATTAGCTCACCAATCTATTGTTCATCTTTCCCTTGCCCACACTATATTTATGTGGTTAAACCAACAAGGAAGCAACATCAAAGACCTTCAAAATCAGCATTCAACAACTCCAATGAAATCAGAAACAACTTCTGAATACACACTAAAGTATACTAAGTTAATTTGTACTCATTTGCATTATTTAGTCAAATGAAGAACCTTCACTTAATTAAAATGTCAAGGGAGTTTCATAATAATGCAAAATTTAATTTGTTATAATCATTAATTTAATTTCATGCGTTCAGCAAAATATTTTTGTCAAACAAAATCCAAAAAAAAAAAGCAATATTATGAATTACAACACTTCTAAAATTTACTTAATACAAAGACTTTGTAACCAACTTAAAATACCTTAACAACTTAAAATAAATCAACTCACTAATTTCTTGTTTATCTTTGCCCACATATTATACTTATATGGTTAAACCAGCAAGGCAACAACATCAAAGACCTTCAAAATTAGCATTCAATAACTCCAATGAAATCAGAAACAACTCTTGAATAAACACTAAAGTATACTAAGTTAATTTAGACTCCCTTGCATTATTTAGTCAAGCGAAGAGCCTTCACTTAATTAAAATGTCAATGGAGGTTTCATAGTAATGCAAAATTTAATTTGTTATAATCATTAAATACTAAATAGGAAAGAAGGCATACATTATTGCCTCCAAGCTTCACGTGTTCAGCACCATATTATTGTCCAACAAAATTCCCTCCAAAAAAATAAGCGGTATTGCAAATTTATAAGTTACAACGCATCTGAACAAATTGTAATATGCAGTGTTGGGACAGTTTCCGAATCCAACTTCACGTGAACCTGAGAACAGAAAAAGATTAGACACTAGAGCTTGCCGGGGGTTTCCGGCGGGGGATAGCTCCAATGCCTAAGTCAGTTTTATCTTAGAGAGTTGATCTCTTACTGAAATGACTGAGAGTATTTTTGTAGATTATATTACTTACCTTCTCAACCGAGTTTCTCTCCCTTTTTATATAGTGGCGAACCCCCCAAGGCTCATTTAATGAGCCTCTGCGGTGGGGCCTTAAGATCCCCATTTTCTTCTATGCCCATGCGGGCCAATAAAGATCCCTCCACGTGTCACGCATATACTGGTCCACGATGTATGAGCTTTTGCTTGCTTGTCAAATCGTATCCCTAGAGCTGGTGAACCTTAGAAACACGCAGAGGCGGCAATCGAGATCGGCTGCCTTAAATGCGAGCCATAATGAACCTTGTTCTTTCTCCATCAAGGTTCATCATCTTTTTCAGCTAGAAAACCGAACCTGGATTGGTACGGCCCTTATTGTAGCAACCGACCCTTGTAGCAAGGGTCAGCCACTATCTAAGCATGGGCCCTTCACATGCGGTCCGGATTAGTGAATGGGATATGGGCCTACATATATCTTTTGGGCCCAACCCCCAACATGCAGTATTACAAGTTAGAAATTATCTTTGCCCACACATAATATTTATATGGTTAAACCAGCAACATTAAAGACCTCTAAAATCAGCATTCAAAAACGCCAAATTCTCAAAAATAACTCATGAATACACATTAAAATATTACAAGTTAATTTTTACTCCATCCATTTATTAAGTGAAGTGAATAATGTCACATTCAATAAATAGAAAGTTATACATTATCTCAGGTCTTTATGTCTTCATAAACCACCACAGTAACTTTGATAAGATAATCTACACTTCAGATTCCTCCTATGGTTTAAAAAATAGAATGTTAAAAATATTTAGTACTTTGCAAAGTAAGAGAAAATTAACAACTTACTAATCACAAGTAAAACTTACAGTAGTCTTCCTCTTAAGCCCATGTAGTGCTCTGACCCAATGAGAGCTACATAATAACATCTGAACAGTTTATGTGGATAATGAAGCTCTGTGTGGCTCAATAACCCTACCATCATCGCTAAATGTGGACTTTGAATTCACGGTGGTTATTGGAGTTGACAATATATCATTAGCCAGCGTAGACAAAATGCGATACTTGAGAGTGTTAGCTTTCCATCATTCCAAAGCATCAAATTTCATACCCTTGTCAACAATGAGTACATTCTCCTTTAAATATATTTGCAAATCAAATTTAACCGGTTGCTACAATGTATCAACACTTCTGATAAATGACTCATACATTTTCTCACCACTTTAAACACTCCCCCAACTGCAGTGATTTAACTATTTGAAGAGCATTCATGAACAATACTTTGTAAATTCTGCTAAATAACACTTGAATTATATTCTTTGACATACTCCCTATTTAATTCATTCAAGATTGAAAGGACACAATCGATATTCATCGTAGCATCCAGCTCAGGATATATTATATGGAAACAAAATCATATCAGCTTCATCTTATTCCTTGGGTCCAAAACAGCAGCAATTGACATTAATAAGTTACACTCTCCCCAGTATTTTTCAAACTTGGAATGCATTCTACATGCCATTGATTTGATGTACTCATTTCGATCTCCACACTTTGTAGCCAATACGTCTTTCATCTTCCACACTTCAAGGAGGAATAAATTAGTGGTAGGGTAGTCGCTGTCCGATACGATTTTCATTACTTGGTTGAAGACCCTAACAGTTGACAAACATTTTCAATTTTATCCCAATATTTCTTGCTTGGCAACCATTGAAATTGAGAATCAATGTATGAATACAAAGGAAAGACCTCCTTAAACTCTAGCGCTACAGCCAACATGAAATATGTACTATTCCACCTAGTGGGTACATCCAAAAATAACTTTTTTGATGTCAATTGAAACTGCTTTGTAATTTCAGTAAATTTAATCAACATTCCCTTTGAAGCCACCAAGTATTTAATTTCATCCCTAACAAGGTCAACAATTACACTAATTTTACCTAGGCCATCTTGGACCAACAAATTTGTAATGTGGACATATCACCGCACATGAAATAGTTTTCCACAAACAGGCAAAGCTTTTCTATGATTAAAGAATCTCTTAAGCCCTTTATGGTTGTATCATTTGCCTTCGCATTGTCAATAGTTAACGAACAAATTTTATTCTCAACCCCTCAATCTCTAAAACATTTATGAAGAGCATCTACTATAAGAAACCAGTGTGTGTGTGTGTTGGGGGGGGTACATTACAAAAATTCAGCACACGCCTATTTAGATGCCAATTAGAATCGATAAAATGGCATGTGACAACCATATAGGAGACTCTTTGACATGATGTCCACATGTCAGTTGTAATGTTTACTTTATGAATACCTTTCAATAAAGTTTTCAATTTCCGCTTCTCATTCTCATAAGTGGCAAAGCAATCTTTCCTTGAGGAATCCCGATAAATTTTCTCCCAATATGGTGTACAAGCCTTCATAAATTTATTAAATAATACATGCTCCACATGCATGAAAGGATATTCGTGGTAAAGGATCATATGAGAACAAAGTTCTCTAACCTTCCTCTAATCATAACTAAAATTTGACATGATTCCCACACCATCAAACTCTTTACCATCACTATCAATTGACAAAACTTTTTGCTTCTTCTTTGCACTAATGTAAGAGAAACAAGTGACCAAGTGCCTACCTAGCATAGTTGTACAACTCGATTTCGATATAGCAAACAACCTCTTACACCAATTGCATTGGTACTTTTTCACGCCACTAATCTCCAACTTAGAAAAATCTTTCCAAACAGTAGAAGTCTTTTTCCTCGACTTTCTTTGATAAGCATACTTAGAGCATTCTCATCCGACTCCTACTTTTACATTCTACTTTGAGGATAAAATTATTTTTCCTTACTTTATGGAGCTACTTTTCCTAAACACCTATATCCGGCTCTCTAAACTAGGGATTCACTTTGACTTTTTTATTTAAATATTAATATTTTAAGAATTTTTTTATTCTTTCTTCAATATCCATATATTTTTTAAAATTTATCTTTTTGTTTTTATTTTTTTGAAAGTAACGGTCACAAAGGTTGCTATTAATTAACATGGGACTTGGCCACCAAAAGAGTAACGATCATATTTTTTTTAGGCTAAATAGATTAACATGGGATATCAAAAAATTGTCTTTTCCTAATAGTCATGTGCACTCACTATAAATTAGACCATTTTCTCTATAATTTTTATTCACCTCTATCAAATTCCTTCCATTTAATCTCTATTGTTCTCTTTATGGCTCGCCATTTTTTTAAGAATCGTTCATTTCTTCCCAAAATGGTTCTTGATGATTCTGATGATGATTTAGAGATAATTACTGGTGCTATGATAGAAGAATGATCAACATTACGTTGTGGTGCTACCAAACGTCGTAGCTACATCTTGTGTAATCATTCACAAGGCCACGAAAAGGTTTTTCTCGACTATTTTGCTGAGTCACCAGTTTATCCTCCCAAAGTATTTTGGAGGAGGTTCCGAATAAGGCGTCATCTATTTTTTCATATTCTAACTGATATTGAAGATCACGAGCCATACTTCGTCCAAACAAGAGATAATGCTGGAAGACTTGGTTGTTCTTCCCTTCAAAAGATCACTGTTGCATTAAGGATGCTAGCATACGGAGTAACGGGTGATTTTGTGGATCAATATATGAGGATTTGTTAAATCAATGGTTTCTATTTACTTCGATGAGTATTTGAGGTCACCAACAAAGCATCACATTACGAGATTGCTAGCAATTGGCGAAAGTCGTGGTTTTCCAAGGATGTTGGGGAGCATCGATTGCATGCATTAGAAGTGGAAGAACTGCCCTGCGGTATGGAAAGGTATGTATTATGACCATAGTCGTGAAGTTACTATTATCTTAGAAGCAGTAGCATCATATGATCTTTGGATTTGATATGCATTTTTGGCTTATCTGGGTCTCATAATGACATCAACGTGTTGGAGCGATCTTTTATATTTATTGAGCTCGCTCAAGGATGTGCTCCTCAAATCAATTACTCAATTGATAGTCATGACTACACAATGGGATATTACCTTGCTGATAGTATTTATCCGCAGTGGTTAACATTTGTTAAAACAATATCAGCCTCACTAGAACACATGAACAAACATTTTGCTGCAACACAAGAGTCTCTAAGGAAGGACGTAGAGTGTGCATTCGGAGTGTTGCAAGCACGATTTGCGATTGTGTGTCAACCTATACAAATGTTCAAAGTCACTGAGCTCAAAAACGTCATGAAAGCATGCATGATCCTCCACAACATGATAATTGAAGATGAATGAGATGATCAAGACACCTTAGACTTCAATTATGACCAATCCGATGAAAATCCTCTTGCTCCAATGTCACACGATCAAACTGATATGTTTGCAGAGTTTATTCATGGCCATCTTCGTATTAGAGACCGAGCAACTCATTCTCAACTTCAATCTAACCTCGTCGAGCATTTATGGCAACTACATGGCCAATCATAAGAACTTCGAATAAATTTCTATTTTAACATGCATTGTTTATATTATGCTAGTCTTCATTTCTAGGGAAGTCAATGTTTAATCATTTGAATTAGTTTATTTATAATATCTTAGTCTTTTTCAAGAGTACTTGGTTGCAGCTATCGTTTGTGTTCATAAAGTTGCTGGATTTTTTTCAGTAGACTTTGATACTAATATGTGTACGTACGATATAAAATTTGAGATAATTATCAAAAAAAAGTATTAGTATTTTCTTTAACAAACCAGCAATACAAAGAGTTACTATTACCAAAATTATGTAACAAAACAACAGTATATAGAGCATTAACAAAATTCTTCAACAAACCATGCCTATGACCATACTTCCAAACAAACCAGCAATACATGGAGTTGCTATTACCAAGATTCTATAACAAAACAATGGTACATGGAGCATTAACAAAATTCTTCAACAAACAAAAAGCATTCTTTTCAACAAACTATGCCTATGACCATACTTCCAAACAAACCAGCAATACATGGAGTTGCTATTATCAAAATTCTGTAACAAAATAATAGTACATGGAGCATTAACAAAATTCTTTAACAAACAAAAAGCATTTTCTTCAACAAACCATGCCTATGACCATACTTCCAAAAAAACCAAACAGGATGGAGTTTCTAGTCCCACAATAAAGTTAATAGACAAACAGTAACTCCTCGCTTGATTCTGTTAACGTTTGTGACTTTTTTCCACAAGTCAAGCGTGGGTCCCAACTTCTCTCCTTTCTCAACTCAAGTTTGGTTTTCCTTTTCTAAGATGGTTTTGATTTCTTACTCCCAGCCGAGTAAGGAATTCCTTTCTTTTTGGCCAACTTTTTTATGTATATATAAAGGGATGTCCATCAACCCTTTAGGTGCAAGGAATGAGTGCAACGTCAGACACAAAAAAAAAAAGAAAAAAAAAAGGCCACAGCAGTGCAAGGGAAGAGAGGGAAAAGAAAGGGAGAGAGAAAAAAGAGAGGTGGAGAACGCATGGCGTAGTGCGTAGGGAGAAGAAAATTGCAGAGTTCCAATTGTTATTTTTTTCTCTTTTGTGTGAGGGAGAGATACGGGTGTATTAGGGCTTTGGGTTTTGAGTGATTTTTTCTCGCTGTTACTTTTGTACTCCATCTTTTGATAGTCAATTTTTCCGGGTCGTCTCCAACAGTGGATGTAGGCTTGTTGAGCCAAAACACTTAAATCTTGGTGTCATATGTGATTATTTTTTTGCTATCTTCTTATTATTCGCATCTCACGGGTCTTGGGAGAAATAAGATATATTTCCTAACAGCTGGTATCAGAGCTTTTGGTTCGAATGGGAGTGATGGCAGGAGAAAATGGAAAAGCAGAAAGAATCGAAAAATTTGATGGCACATATTTTGCATATTGGAATATGCAGATCGAAGATGTACTTTACAGGAAGAATCTACATTTGCCTCTTCTGGGGGAGCTACTAGATGATATGTTCGATAGCGATTGGGCCCTACTTGATCGAAAGGCCCTGACAGTTATCAGGTTATCGTTGTCAAGATTGGTAGCATATAACGTTGGGAAGGAGAAGACCACTGCAGGTCTTATGGCGGCTTTGTCAAGTATGTATGAGAAACCGTTGGCAAACAACAAGGTGCACCTGATGAAAAAGTTGTTCAACCTAAAAATGGCTGAAGGAGCCTTGGTAGCACACCATCTCAATGAGTTCAACGCCATCACAAATCAATTATCCTCAGTAGATATTGATTTTGATGATGAGATTTGCGCTTTGATTGTGCTGGCGTCGTTGCTAAATAGCTGGGAAGTTGTGCAGATGGCTGTGAGCAATTCTGCAGGGAAGAGCAAGCTCAGTTATGAAGACATACGGGATTTGATTCTAAGTGAGGAAGTTCGGAGAAAAGACGTCGGTGAAACCTCGACTTCTAGGGCAACCCTAAACCTCGAGACAAGAAGTAGAGTACAAGACAGGAACTCTAGCAGGGGCAAATCAAATCCAGAAAGGGTAGAAGTAAGTCTAGATCTGGATGACAGCTGGAGTGTTAAAACTTTGGCAAGACTGGCCACTTCGAGAAAAATTGCAAAGAACCAAGGAAGAGGACTAGTAACGACTCCGCAAATGTCGTGGCAATAGAAGAAATACAAGATGCACTAATTATCTCTGTTGACAGTCCTCTTGACTCTTGGGTCATGGACTCGGGAGCCTTTTTTCATACCACTGCGATCTGTGAAGTACTCAAAAACTACGTTGCTGGAGATTTCGGGAAAGTGTACTTGGCTGATGGAACGCCTCTAGATATCATGAGCATGGGCGATGTTCGCATTAGAGTCCACAACGATTTGGTATGGAAGCTACAAAAGGTCAGACATGTCTTACAGCTGAAGAAAAACCTAATTTCAGTAGGACAACTTGACAAAGAAGGGCATGCCATAAAATTCCACGGTGGTCACTGGAAAGTATGCATGGGAGCCTGACTCTTGGCTTGGGGGTATAAAATAGGTACTCTCTATTTGACTACTAATCCGAGAAATACAGTTGCAGTTGCAATTGCAAAGGGTGACTCTAAACTATGGCACCTAAGGCTTGGGCATATGAGCGAAAAAGGGATGAAGGTGTTGCTGTCAAAGGGAAAACTACCAGAACTGAAGTCAATTGAATCTGATTTGTGTGAAGATTGCATCCTAGGGAAGCAGAAGAAGGTGAGTTTCATGAATGTTGGCAGAACTCCGAAGCCTGAGAAATTGGAGCTGGTACGGATTTGTGGGGTCCCTCCCCAGTGGCATCTCTTGGAGGCTCACGATACTACATCACATTCATAGATGATTCAAGTAGAAAGGTATGGATTTACTTCTTAAAGCAAAAATCTGATGTATTTGAAGTTTTTAAGAAGTGGAAGACCATGGTAGAGACAGAAACTGGTATGAAATTGAAGTGTCTAAGATCAGACAATGGAGGAGAATATGAAGACGAGGGATTTAAACAGTTTTGCATGGTAAATGGGATTAAGATGCAGAAAACTATCACAAGGACACCACAACAAAATGGTGTCGCTGAGCGCATGAACAGAACCCTCAATAACGGGCAAGGAGTATGCGGTTGCATGCTAGGTTGCCAAAAACCTTCTGGGTGGATGCAGTGAGCACTGCTGCTTATTTAATAAATAGAGGACCCTCTGTCCCTCTGGGTCACAAACTACCTGAAGAAGTCTGGAGTGGAAAGGAGGTAAATCTTTCTCACTTGAAAGTTTTTGGTTGTGTCTTATATGTTTACATTGAATCTGATGCTTGTAGCAAGTTAGATGCTAAGTCTAAGAAATGTTATTTCATTGGCTATAGGGATGAGGCATTCGGGTATAGGTTTTGGGATGATCAAAACCCAAAGATCATTAGAAGTAAGAATGTTACTTTTAATAAAATAGCTGTGTACAAGGATAGTTTGAATGCACAATCAGTCAATGCAGAGTCAGAGGCTGAAAAGCCTGATTTTATCAGCTTGGATGAGATTTCTAATGGTGTAGTTCAAAGAAGAAATTCAAAAGTTGATGAGGATCCTGAAGCTGAACAAGATCCTAAAGTTAAAGAAACTGAAGAACAACAGCTTGAGCAGGGAACACTTACAACAGCTGTCCGAAGGTCTACCAGAACCATTAAACCTCCACAGTGTTATTCACCCTCCTTGTTCTATATTCTGTTGACAGATGGCAGTGAGCCAGAGACGTATGATGAAGCCTTGCAGGTTGAAAATTCAACCAAATGGGAGTTAGCCATGAAAGATGAGATGGACTCATTGATGACTAACCATACATAGGAGCTGACTGAGTTGCCAGCAGGTAAGAAGGCTTTACATAACAAGTGGGTGTATAGAATAAAGGGTGAGCATGATGGTAGCAAGTGCTACAAGGCGAGATTGGTTGTCAAGGGCTTTCAGCAAAAGGAAGGTATTGACTACACTGACATATTTTCACTAGTGGTAAAGATGACAACCATCAAACTGGTACTGGAATTGTGGCAGCAGAGAATCTACATCTTGAACAGTTAGATGTGAAGACAGCATTCCTTCATGGCGATTTGGAGGAAAATATTTATATGAGGCAGCCACAGGGATTCACAGTGCAGAAAAAAGAATGTCAGGTATGCAAACTGAGGAAGAGCTTGTATGGCCTAAAACAAGTTTCAAGACATTGGTACAAGAAGTTTGACAACTTCATGGACTTTGTTGGGTTTACGAGATGCAATGCAGATTATTGCTATTATGTTAAGAGTTTTAAAAACTCTTATATCATCCTACTGCTGTATGTGGATGATATGCTCGTTGCAGGGTCCAGTATGGAAGAGATCAAGAATTTGAAGAAACAATTATCATCACAGTTTGCAATGAAGGATTTGGGAGCTGCAAAACAAATCCTGGGTATGAGAATCATTAGAGACAAAGCTAATGGTATACTGAAGCTTTCACAGACAGAGTATGTGAAGAAGATTCTCAACGGGTTTAGCATGGATGGAGCTAAGCCGGTAAGCACGCCCTTGGGAAGTCAATTTAGACTAACCAAGAATCAGTCACCAAAGACGGATCAGGAGAATGAATACATGAGCAAGGTGCCCAACGCCTCAGCTATCGAAAGTTTGATGTACGCAATGGTTTGCACTAGACCAGATATTGCACATGCAGTGGGAGCGGTGAGCAGATATATGGGCAATCCAGGGAAACAGCATTGAGAGGCAGTCAAGTAGATTTTGCGATATTTGAGAGGAACTTCAAATATGTCTCTCTGCTTCACAGGAGCAGATTTGAAGCTGCAGGGTTACATGGATGCTAATTTAGTTGGTGATGTTGATAGCAGGAAGAATACTACAGGGTTTGTATATACCCTGGGTGGTACAGCGGTATGCTGGGCCTCAAAGTTACAAAAAATTGTGGCCCTTTCTACCATAGAAGCTGAATATGTGGCTGTGACAAAAGCCAGAATGGAGATGGTTTGGCTATAAGGTTTCTTAGATGAGTTGAGTAAGAAAAATGAGAAGAGCATTCTACACAGTGATAGTCAGAGTGTTATTTTTCTTGCAAGAACCTAGCATATCATTCGAGAACGAAGCACATTCAGTTGAGGTATCACTTTATACGTTCACTACTGGAAAGCGAACAGTTGATACTTGAAAAGATTCGTGATACAAAGAATCCAGCAGACATGTTTACAAAAGGTGTGACTGTTGAGAAACTGAAGCTGTGCGCAGCTTCAGTTGGTCTTCAAGCTTGAGGACAGGTATGGGAGACGACTTGAGGAGATTTGCTTTTGAGACTTGGTGGAATTCAAGTCAAGTGGGAGATTGTTAACGTTAGTGACTTTTTTCCACAAGTCAAGCGTGGGTCCCAACTTCTCTCCTTTCTCAACTCAAGTTTGGTTTTCCTTTTCTAAGATGGTTTTGATTTCTTATTCCAAGCCGAGTAAGGAATTCCTTTCTTTTTTGGCCGACTTTTTGATGTATATATAAAGGGATGTTCATCAACCCTTTAGGTGCAAGAATGAGTGCAACGTCAGACACAAAAAAAAGGGCCACGTCAGTGCAAGGGAAGACAGGGAAAAGAAATGGAGAGAGAAAAAAAGAGAGATGGAGAACGCATGGTGTAGTGCGTAGGAAGAAGAAAATTGTAGAGTTCTAATTGTTATTTTTTTTCTCTTTTATGTGAGGGAGAGATACGGGTGTATTGAGGCTTGGGTTTTGGGTGATTTTTTCTCCCTGTTACTTTTGTACTCCATCTTTTGATAGTGAATTTTTTCGGGTTGTCTCCAACAGTGGATGTAGGCTTGTTAAGCCGAAGCACTTAAATCTTGGTGTCGTGTGTGATTGTTTTTTCTATCTTCTTATTATTCGCATCTCACGGGTCTTGAGAGAAATAAGATATATTTTCTAACAGATTCTTGTCTCTCAAAGATTTTCATTTGATGTGCTCCAATATTTTGTTGTACTCTCGACATCTTACTTGTGTTCATCATCATTATTCTCTCTTCTTGATCCAATTCAAGCATTTTAAGCTCTTTTTTCTTTCATATTCATTTTCTCCGCTTCAATATCAAGTCTACAGTCCAAGTCCAACTGTTCCAGTGGATCTTTTCCTTTTCCAACGTCTTTGAAGGGACTCTCTACTCTCTTTCTTTTGGCCTTTTTAGCTTTCTTGCCTATTGGTCTCTCAAAGTCTGCATTGTTATCATGTGACACATTGTTCCCCTCACCTTGATGTTGTGAATCCAGGGTATGAGTAGGATTGGAAGGTATTGTCATAGATGATTTTCTTCTTGGTTTTTCCTTGGGGGCATGTTGCAAGCATTTTGGTTGGTCCCTCAACAAATTCCAACAATGTTCAAATGGAAAGTGGACATCATGGACTACGTGATACATTTGCCTTGGAAACCTAAAAATTAAAGTATATAGAAAGGAAAAAAAAAAAGACAATTAATACAAGCTCAATAAATAGAAAAAAGAAATCAACTATTGACACCACTTTCAATGTAAGTGGTACCTTGTCATGCTCAATAATACCACTTTGATGCTGATTTTCAATCTGAGTCAAGCATGCACAAAACTTATTGTGGATAGCTGAATAATTGACCACCGATTCATTAGAGATTTAGCGGCTCGTTTAGAAGGAAACTTTTTATGTTGATAGAAGTGTATGTAAATTCTCTCCCAAAATTGCCAATGTGTTTAGTCAGTCCCTTGTACTGGATCCATGCCAACATTTAACCATGATTGTACAAAGAGCCTGTCTTCCTCCATAGAGAAGTTGATTTCTTGTGGTGGTTTCTTAGCATGAGCCATCCTATATTAAGGTTGAAAGTCTTCAACGGATATTGGAACTTGTTGAGATTCACCAAAAAATGAGTCGCCCAAGTTAGAATGTCCCCGTAAAAATTTGCGTAGGGCAAATATCCTTGCTCTTGAGAATCCATCCTTAAGCACAATATAAAAGAAAAGACTCTACAAGTGATTGAGCAGAATTTTTTCATTGATAAAAGTCATGAAGAGTGTACAAAATACTATCACTTGATATGCATACTTACAAAAAGAAGTTAAACATTATCCTTAATATAGAAAAAAAAAAAAAAAAAAAAAGAGGGGTTGTAGTAGGCATGAACATCATCTAGCAAAAAAGTCATGGATGAAATTAAGAGAGAGAGTTCACCTCATTTGTCTGCAGCTGCTCTTAGTTGAAGAAAGAATGTTTGTATGCTGGCTTTTGTGGTGGCTTATTATTACTTTATGTATGATACTAAATTAAAGAAAGATGCATTTGATTTGACTACAACCTATGAAAAACCACTACATTAATGTTGCTTTGGTTTTCTTTTATGAGGGAATTTTTGTCTGATTTTCTCCTAAAATGTATCAAATTGTTTGAGAATAAATTAACAATGGACAAATTCCCTTCCATGGTTCACCGAAATCTATGCTATCAATTAACAACACTTGACAACAATGGCACATAACAGCTATAAACATATCACATAGATTAATATTGCATTATATTTGAGCTTGCAAATGTTTCTTTCCATTACTGCTTGAACAAAATATAATACATGGATCAAACCCAATTAAATTGAAGGCACTGCACTGGAAAAAATATACAAAGAAGCATAGATCTGGTAATCAAAATATCAGCACCAGCCTCCAGGTATTCTAAGTGGACCTAAAAAATCAAACCTTGCCAATTTGCCAAACAAAATCAAACAAAGTCCAATATTCGTAAATGCTCTAAACAAAATCTCATCAATCCACGCAATCATAGATGCAAAAAAAGGAAATTTCATTCTCTCTAAATTCTATAATCACGTACGCTCTATATTCTGTATATGCAAGAGAGAGGTACCAATTAAGTTGGCTGGAATACAGAGGTCAGTGGAGAATCAGGCAACGGAGGTCGAAGCAGCGTAGGAGGAGCAACAAATGGAGGAGGTCCTGCGTGAACCTTCCCTGCGTGCGTGAAATGATGAAAGAGAAAGAAAAGAAACAATGAAACCGAAAGAAAAGAAAAAAAAAATAAAAGGGGAAAATAAAGAAAATTAGAAAAATAAAAAAGTTTGAGAGATAAATTAATATTTTATTAAAAAAAAATAAGAGTATGGAGTAAAATGGCTCCCTACTAGTAGGGGCCATTTCATGCTCCCTACTTTTTTATTTAAAGTAGGGAACCGGATTGAGGCATTAAAATGCTCTAAAATCAATTTTAGCTCTTTAAAGTAGGGAAATCTCTACTTTAAAAAGCCAAATGATAATTCTCTTATAGGGATTTTCTTCACTCACAGCAGCATTAGAGGCAATATCTTAAACCCCAGTATTTTCCAGGATAGTAGCGGTAGCACCATCACTAATCTCTAAAGAATCCTCATTCTTATACTCCTCCATTGGATCAATTTGGTTCAAATCCCCCTCCATATCTTTGAGACAGTATAGTAGGTATTATTAGCAAAAGACGGCCAACTTTATAGTATTAGATGCTTAAGTTCCAATTTAAGTTTACAATTGAAGAATCAGTTTTCATTTCACAACAATACTGAGCATGAACATTCATTAAGTGTTATCAAAGCAAAGCATGTTACAATTTCAAAGTTCTAATGGCCTGAATCTGTTTTCAATTTAACTTTTGAAGTTTACAAATCTCATTTAGAAATAACATTTATTAATCATTAATGAGAAATTTAATGGCCTGAATCTGTTTCCAATGTAAGTTCAAAAATTTCATCTAGAAAGAACATTCATTAATCATTAAAAGAGATCTAATGGCATGAATATATTTCCAATTTAAGTTTACAAATCCCATCAAGAAAGCACATTCATTAATCATTAATCAGAGCTCTAATGGTCTAACTTCTAAGTTTAAAAATCTTATCTAGAAAGAACATTCATTAATCATTAATCAGAGATCTAATGGTCTAACTTTTAAGTTTAAAAATCCCATCTAGAAAGAGCATTCATTAATCATTAATCAGATATACAAATCCTATATAGAAATAACACTCATTAATCATTAATTAGCCAATCAATTTTTTTCTTACAACAATATAGCACCAGAAAATAGAATTTTTATGGCATCTTTCGATTTGCAGGTGTTGTACAAATATTCACTTAAATAAATAGGCGAATAAATGCACGTTTTACTCGCAAGTGCACAAGATCAAAACGATAGTATAGACGACAAATACGAGATCATTTTCACGAGAATTGATAAAATATGTTTAAAAGGCAATTCCTAAGAAGGTATTTTGAATGGAACGAGATAACAGATATAATTGAAATAATAATATAAAAGGGTAGGACATCGATATCCACCGCTAATCATACTCAATTAAGATCATAATATGCAAAATGCTACAATCATGTTAAGATACTCAATGTTTGCCAGCCTAAGGGCATGGGTGTATATTCCAAAAGCTATTGATTTCCCTAAACAACGAGATTAGGCATTGGTGTATACTCTATATTTTTTTCTTTCTTGAGAGATTTAGCATGAGTGTATACAAAGTTGTTTCTCAAGAAAGCATAAATCTATAGAGATCAACAAACACACTAAGACCTAGAACATGATGTATATTCCGGTCTTTCATGTTGATTACCCCAAGAACCCGCAATTGGTTCTTTTGTCACTCTACTAGGCCAAGACTCGGTCATCCAAATTGACCTAGATAACAATCTACACATGTTATATGCATAAATCAAAACTCATACATAACCCATATGAAGAACGAACAAAAATCCAAGATAAATCAATTAAGCATCAAAACATGAAATGTAGCAAGACAAATTGAAACCTTAAAAAGACATAATTATGGCTTCAATTGAGCCTTAACTAAAGTATTAGCTACACATAATTCGGATGAAAACCATCTTCATAAGAAAATAACAAAGAAAACTAAAAGTAAAGAAAAACTAAGAAAAACCATTCTTTGAAGCCTTTGATTATTCTCCTCAAGCTTGTGTGTTTGTTTTGGAGGACTTAAGGGAGTATTTATAGAGTTTAGGAACAACCCTAATCAATTTTGTGCATCCTAGGAAGTCCAAAATCGAGTTAGAGTAGATTTAAGATCTTTCCAAATCGGGTTATGCCGACATTACTGTTCAGCACGCAAAGTGGCTCGAGCCATATCCATATTTAGCTCGAGCCATATCCATATTTAGCTCGAGCCAAATTCTTCAGCTTTTCTCCAACATCTCTTCTAAACCCGGAACTTGATGGAATTGAGTGTTTTTCTTCCAAAACCTACAAAATAAGAGAAAAATACAAAAACAACACAAAACGTCATATTATAATGAAACTAAGAGGAAGCTCATGTTGGGTTTCAAGATGCTTTAAACTTAGGGATTTTTTTTCATCATGGGAAGCCTTTGTAAAGGCGATCCAAATTAGGTTTGGTCAGAGTGGATATGACCCTATGGAGGCCATTACAAGGTTAAGGCAAACCTCAACTGTGTCTTTATATAAATCGCAATTTGAAGTTGTGTCTAATAGGTTGAGGGAAATTATTGAGGAGAATAGGCTGAGTTGTTTTTTGAATGGCCTGAAGGATGAAATTAGGTTACCAATGAGGATGCTAAATCCTTCCACTTTGAATGATGCTTTTGGATTAGTGTTGTTCAAATATCCACCTAAATAATAGGCTTCTATTTGTACGTTTGACTTACAAGTGCACAAGATCAAAATGATAGTATAAAGAGTAAATACGATATCATTTCCACGAGGATTGATAAATTATGCTTAAAGAAAATTTCCTAAAGCATATATCTTGAATGAAATTGAATAAAATTGCAATTGAACGAAACAAATAATATAATTGAAATAATAAGTAAGTAGGGTAGAGCTCCAATATCTACCACTAATCATGCTCTTTTGAGGAAACGACATGCACAATGCTATAAACCATATTACGATTCTTACTGCTTGCTAGCCATAAAGGCATGGATATATACTCCTAGAGCTATTGATTTTCCTAAGCAACGATTTAGGCATGAGTGTATACTCTAATTCTTTTTTTTTTCTCAGGAAAAAAGCCTTAAGAAAGCATTAATCTATGAAAATCAACAAACACACTTAGTCTGGAACATGGTGTATATTTCAGGTGCTTCATGTTGATTATTCCAAGAATCTACAATTAGTTTTTTTGTGACTCTAATATACCTAGGACTCGATCATCCAAATTGACATACATAATACTCCCCACATGACCCATGCATATGATGATCAAGCATAAACATAAACCATATGAAAAACAAACAAAAACCCAAAAATAATCAATTAAGAATCACAAATAATTGTAGCAAGGCAAATCAAAACCTTAAAGAGACATGATTATGGCTTCAATCGAGCCCCAACAAAAGTATTTAACTACAACTAATTCGGACTAAAACTATATACATACAGAAAATAAAGAAAGGAAGAAAGAAAAACCAAAACTTTTCTTGATCTAGCCTCTCATTCCTCTTCCAAAGCTTGTCTCTTAATTTGGACGACTTAAAGTTGTATTTATAAAGTTTTAGAACAACCTTAATCGATTTCGTGCAGCCTACAACTCCAAATCTGTGTTAGAGTTTGATTAAAACCTTTCCAAAACAGGTCTGCCGACTTCACTATGTTCTAGCGCACGAGGGTGCTCAAGCCAGTTGGCTTGGTGCTTGAGTGTCTTCCTCTGGTGATGCGCTCAAGCCTCAGTAATTGAGTCGGGCCACTCCTTTCTTCAGCTTTTTCTCAAAATATCTTATAAGCTCAGAACTTAACGGAATTGATTTCTTTTCTTCCAAAACCTGAAAAATACAAGAAAACAACACAAAACATCATATTACAATAAAACTAAGGGCTTAACATATGTGAATTAAAAGGCTTGCATGTGAAAAATTCAGCACTTATTACACCCCCAAAACTTACATATTGTCAGCCCCTTACCAATACAAAACTGAAAATAGAATGAAATGAAATATAACAACTATTCTACCTCCTTTGTCGTGGGAAATACAATTGCATTTAGCGTATGCAACAAGCCTTTTAAACCCTCAGGCATCCCTAGTAGGACAAGTGAAGTCTTGTGAGGGTTTAACAAGAATGATACCCACAAATATTATGCACAATTCATGTTATCCAAAAAAGTTAAGTGTCATAAAAATTATGATTCTCATTCGTTAGCAAGTTTAAAAAGATAAACTCCATCTTCAAAATGATTTAGGAATTCCAAAGTTTAATCACTTACAAATGACTGGTCGAGGCATCACAATTTCAATTCATTGTAAAGTAAACTAACACATAATCATGAGGCTTCAAAATAATTCAAATGTGCAATGACTCAATATCTCAAAGTTTATTAGGGTCCCCATCGGATTAAATAACCATGGCATAACAATAAGAGCATTCTTCTTTCTTTCTTTCTTTCTTTCTTTCTTTCTTTCTTTCTTTTTTCCTTTTTTTTTTGGTCAGGCTATGCAATGTTTAGTTCCCTTTTAAGCTTTCTAATTGACCCATGTATCGAGTGTTAGGCCAATACCTCCTAAACCAGATGACTTTAGGGCACTAGGTATAAAAACATCCCTACGGGTTTACTAACTCGAGTAAAAAAGGCTACAAAACTAGGTCTGTAAACGAGCCGAGCCGGGCCGAGCTTTTGCATTCTCGACTCGACTCGTTTAACAAACCCATTAAACGAGCTGAGCTCGAGCTCGAGCCGAGAATATAAACCCCAGCTCAAACTCGACTCGCTAAGCAATACCCCAACTCGAACTCGAGCTTGCTTAAGCTCAGGCTCACTTAAAAAATTTAAACGAGCCGAGCCGAACCCCAGCTCGTTCTTAGTAAAAAGGCCTTTCAGCCTTTAAACGGCTGAGCCGTTTAAATAGGCAAATATTGCCTCAAAATTTTTGTTTTTCAAATTCTTCTTAGTCAACCTTTACAAGTCAACTGTGAAGAAACTTACCCAATACACTGACCGGCACTCTCTTTTATAGGTGTAAGATGTGAAAATGGCTTCTAATTTTTTCGATGTGGGACAAACTTACAAAGGCAATAGCCGCAATACTGCAATAGGGTATCAGACATGGCTCACAAGGTGACCCACGTTTTGGGTCACCTTGTGACCCATTGGCCACTACCGTGGGTCAGCAGACCCACGGCAGGGTCACAGTGACCCACGTTTGGGTCACCTTGTGACCCATCGTGGGTCGCGGTGACCCACGTTT